>JALRMM010000077.1:0-116723 GCA_026122155.1 Zymoseptoria crescenta | reverse complement strand
CCCCCCCCCCCCCCCCCCCCCCTTTTCCCTCTTCCCCCTTTCTTCCCCCCCACCTCCATCGAAACCTACATCCCCCCTTCTTCTTCTTCATCATCAAGCAACCCCCTACAGACCAAGCAGAAAAACTCCTCCCGTCTCCAGACGGATCGGAACATCAGTTGGCTGGGAGACGGTGAATGAATATATTAGCGTCGAATGAACTTTTACCACCGTCCATCCACCCCCCCCCCCCCACCCGAAACCCTGCTGGTAAAGGGGAGCACGAGTACCATCACGCCGCTGGGTTGGGGGTCGGGGTGCGGGAGAGGTGGAGGATGGGGAGTGGAGGTGGGGTCTTGGAAAACTCTTTGATGGTGGGTGGACTGAGGTGGAGGCTGCCTTACACAGCTATGTGTGGGAGGTTATTCGGGGGAGGGTTGAGTCGGAGCAAAACCCCCTTTTTTTTTTTTTTGATTCTTCTGCCACGTTGTTGTTCTTTGCGAGGTGTCTTCAGATCGGTGATTGGAAGTCTTCTCGCGTCGTTTTGCGACACGTTGTTGTTGTTGTTGTTGTTGTTGTTGTTGTTGTTCTTGCTGTTTGCGTGTTCTCATTGATTCGTGATTCGGTGTCCTGTCTTTGCTCTGGCATATGTTGCTCTAACTAGCGCTGCTCGCTTCCTTCCCTGAAATGGCGGGTACATATCTCGAGCCTCCTACTGAGGCCACTTCATCCCACATCGTCCCTGCTTCAGATCCATCAATCCATCAATCCGCCATCGATGTGGGGCTCCGACTGATCACCTCGCTTTGTTCGACAACTTCACCCACCCCACGTTCAAGGATCGTTGCACATCAACTCGTTACTCCAAGCAAGCCCGTCGTAAGCAGCAGCGCGACCAGCCTTTTACACACCTTCCCTGCTTCGAGTACATCCCTCCCAAGCACCCTTCCTCCACCACCCACCCTCCCTCCCCTCCCCTCACCTCCCCCCAAACCTCCTCCACTCCGTCGGCGGCTCCCTCCCCCTCTCCGGCGTCGGCGGCCCCGGCAAAATCTCCCGCAACATCTCATTCACCCCCACCCCGGCCCGTTTCGCCTCCTCCCACTGCCTCGGATACCCCAAACTCACCTCGTCGAACCTCACGCCATCCACCCAATCCGTCCTCCGCACGTGCAAATGTCCCGTCACCACGACCTTGGCGTTGAAGCGCACGTGCCAGTTGCGGGTGAGGTGGGTGCCGCACCAGAGACGGAAGCGCGGCACGAGGGGGATGTGGACGAGGTCGGCGCGGAGGGGCCAGTGGTTGATGATGACGAGGGGGAGGCCCGTGGCGGCGGCGGCGGTGAGTTTCGCTTCCGCGGCGGAGACGAGCGACGTGCACCACGCTTCGCGAGAGGGGTGAGGGTCCGGATGCAGCAGGGCTTCGTCCGTCGCTTGGACGCCCTCTTCCATCGCCCAGGCCAGAGCGTCCTCGCGGGAGACCTCCGCGGGACGAAAGGAGTAGTCGTAGAGGGTGAAGACGGGGCAGATGATGGCTTGCGCGGCGAGGCCGTCGTCGGCGGAGGTGTAGGGCCAGGTCATGAAGTCGTCCTCGGGGGTGAGCACGCCGTGGGCGCGGGCGATGCGGACGCAGGCGAGGTATTTGGCGGCGCCGCGGAGGTGGCGCTCGGAGAGGGGGAGGGTCGGGGCGGTGGAGGTGTAGAGTTCGTGGTTGCCGGGGACCCAGAAGACGTGTTTGAAGCGGCGGGTGGCGAGGGAGCAGGCGGTGGTCATGTGGTCGAGGGATTCGCCGACTGGTGAGGGGAGGAGGTCAGTCTTGAGGAGAGATGTAGATGTTCGACTGCTGGAGGCGTTACTTACCGTCGCCGGCGAGGATGAGGCCGTCTTCGGGGTTGGGTTCGAGTTGGTCCCAGTCGTCTCTGTTGGCTTTGAAGGAGAGGTGGATGTCGGCGATGGCTAGTAGGCGCATTGTGGCGGATCAGTCCAAGGTGACGATGCGGATGAGACTACAAGGTTGATGGGAGGTACGATGTTGATGTTGTCCAGACTGGTTTCTGTTGCATTGATGGCGTCGACGTCTACGGTCGGAGAGGCGAGGCCATATCCTGCTCTTTGTATCCTGCAGAGCTAGATCGAGGCCTTGGCGGTTACTCAACCATTCCCGTTGACGGATAGAGGTATCATGTACTGCTTGTGTCAATATCTTGCTGTTGACAATCTTGACCATCTCGACCATCTCGACCATCTCGACCATCTCGACCATCTCGACAATCTCGGGTCACTACGACCGAAGAAGTGTGACCGGACAACTCATATTCCACGTCTTGGCTTCTGAGGTTCGGTGGAAGGGTTCATCGGCTTCGGCAGCTCCGCCAAACCTTCGAGGGGGAGCAGACGCCACCACAAAGTAAAATCTCCTGGCATGAGCTGCCCTGAGCTTCAACAAGAACGAATCCGCATGTGCTGGTGAGTCTTCCTTGTCATTGACTCAAGATCGATGAAACAATTTGATGGGAAGGTCCTGGAATGGCCATTCAAACTTCACGTCTATCCACGTCCTCGCTCGTCAACTCCCATCAATATCCAGATTGTTCGGAAGATGTTCTAGACTTTCACCTCCCCTGGGTTTCCAAGAAAAGATTCAAGCTTGCAGGGCCGCGAATCGTCCCACCACCAATCAGATCGATGGATTGGGTCAAGAGTCGACGGCAGCGAACCCTTTGCGTCTCCACCTCGGATCTTCAAACTTCAAGCAGTCAACATCTTTCCGTCTCCCTCTCTCTTCGTATGTCTCCCACCTTCAGCGTTGCATTCACGTCTTCTTCCTGCATCCTTTGGAGCTTCCCGGTCATCTGCTGCATTTCCTCTCGCTTTGTCGTCATCACATTCGCTCCACCACTTCATCTCCGCCACAGTCCGTCTTGATCAAACGACCGTTCACGAACCATCGCTTACACGAAACACCAAACCCGCCCGTACTGGAACACAGAAACATCCCGGTCTGACAGCTTCGACGGGAACACTGCATACACGTGGGCGCGGCGTGTCCATTACTCTGCATCAAACCTTCAATCCCGCCCATCAATCCTCGACTCGACTGAGGTGGACTGCGGACAATTCCCTCACTTCACCATGCGGTCCTCGATGGGCTTCCGTCGACTCCTCCCCCTCCTCCTCCTCGGTGCGCTGCCGGCCAGCGTGCTGGGTGTGGATGTCCTCACCACCAATGGATTCTCCCTTTGCTCGACGAGTCCCTCCGTTCAGGTCGATAAACTGGATGCCACATATGATCGTAATTCGAGAGTCATCACGTTTGACGTAGCAGGCAGCAGCACCGAATCACAGAAAGTCACGCTCCACCTCACAGTCACGGCATACGGCAAGCAAGTCTACGAGAGAGATTTCGACCCCTGTGATCTGAAGATGGAGCAGATGTGTCCAGGTATGATCGATGAGAAAGATGACTGACTCAACCCAGCTGACGACCATTCAGTCCCCTCCGGAGCCTTCGCCGCCAAAGGCTCCGAGACCATCCCCGAAGAATACGCCAGCAAAATCCCATCCATCGCATTCAACGTTCCCGACCTCGATGGGATCGTCAAACTCGAAGTCAAGAGCTCGACCGGAGATCAAATAGCATGCATTCAGTCGGAGGTGGGAAACGGCAAGACGTTCAACGTACCGTCAGTAAAGTACGCCGCAGCGGGAGTGGCAGGCGTGGCACTCATCTTCTCGGGTGCTGCAGCGTTGGCGTCGGGTGGTAGTCCGGGCGCGACGGGGCCTTCTCCTTCCTTCGGAGAAGTTCTGGGATGGTTTCAAGGAATGGCCATGAATGGAATGTTGAGCGTCAAATACCCCAAAGTCTACCAATCCTTCACCACAAACTTTGGCTTCTCCATGGGACTGGTCGAGTGGGGATCGATGCAGACGGCGATTGACAACTTCCGAGCTTCAACAGGAGGCAACGTGACGGAGAACAACTACGAATACCTCAAAAACAATGTCACCCTCGTATTCGACCGCAACACGGGGAATGGAACCTCGTCAAAGGTAAAACGAGCCTTGAACACAGCCCTTCTCTGGACGCGACAGACCACCGTCTCCGTCAACGGACAACAGACCGACGTCGACACCGGCCTCCAAGACAGCAACAACACCCCCGCCAACACCACCACCCCGGACTTACCCCCGAAAGACAAACAATTCGTCACCGGCATCCAAGCCTACGCCGAGCAACTCAGCATCCCCTCCTCCAACACCTTCATGACCATCCTCCTCGTCTGGGCCATCGTCGTCGCCGCCATCATCGTCCTCATCCTCATCGGCAAAGTCATCCTCGAAGCCTGGGCCCAGTTCGGCACCCTCTCCAAATCCCTCGAGTCCTGGCGGAAGCGGTACTGGTGGCGCATGGCCAAAGCCATCACCAACCTCATCCTCCTCCTCTACGGCATCTGGACCATGTGGTGCGTCTACCAATTCGCCGACGGCGACTCCTGGGCCGCCAAGGTCCTCGCGGGCGTCACCCTCGCCCTGTTCACCGCCCTCCTCGCCGGTTTCAGTTGGCGCATCTACTCCAAAGCGCACCACTACAAGAGACTCGAGGGCGCCCCCAACGGCCTCTACGAGGACAAAGAAGTCTGGATCAAATACTCCCTCTTCTACGACTCCTACAAGAAATCCTACTGGTGGCTCTTCGTCCCGGTCATCCTCTACATGTTCGCGCGAGGCTGCATCATCGCCGGCGCCAACGGCCACGGCATGGTGCAAGTCGCGGGCCAACTCATCGTCGAAGCCCTGATGCTCATCCTCCTCCTCTGGACCCGTCCCTTCGCCCGGCGATCCTCCCAATGGATCAACATCACCATCCAAACCGTGCGCGTCCTCTCCGTCGTCTGCGTCCTCATCTTCGTCGAGGAACTCGGCTTCTCGCAGACCACCACCACCGTCACGGGCGTGGTCCTCCTCGTGGTCCAAAGCATCATGACGGGTCTCCTGGCCATCCTCATCGCCATCAACGCCATCATCGCCTGCATCAAAGAGAACCCGCACCGCCGCAAACGCAAAGACGCGGAACAGGCCCGGTTGGAGAAGGAATACATGCTCGAGCGGGACCTGGACAACCTCACCCCGTTGCACGCGAGGAACTCCCTCCTCATGGGTGAGATGTCCCCCCCACCGGGCTCCTACCCCGCGCCGTCGGTGTACAAAGCGCCCCTCGTCTCCGGCGCGCCGTTGGGCGATCACAGGGGGCGGTACGATGCCGTGCCGAGGGGCAACACCGCGTACCGCGGGAGGCGGATGGAGGACGATGATGAGGACGATGAGATTCTGATGAATCGCGCGCAGCCGATGCCGTGGAGGGGGGAGGAGCAGAGTCGGAGTCGGAGTCGGAGTCGGGCGAGTTCGATGGGGTCGTCGGAGAGGTGGAGGAGGAGGGAGCCGCGGTTGCCACGGATTTGAGGTGTGAGAGAGAGAGAGAGAGAGAGAGGAAACCTGAAGGAAACCCGAAGGAAGGTCAGGGAGGAAGGGCAGGGGAGTGAGAATCCCCGACGAACCGACATGTTTGTTCATTTCGCGAGAGAGAAGACCGCATCGCATGGCCAGCCTGAGGGCGGAAAGGGCCGCATGGGGAAATTCGGGGCATTTGTGGGGCATGGCGTTTTTTGCTTTTTCTTTTTTTTTTTTTACTCTTTTTGGCATGGAGGGGGGGGGGGAGTATATAACTACAGGGCGTATTTGAAGACAGATTCTAGTTGGCATGGAAAGAGAGAGAGGGAGGGAGGGAGAGAGAGGGAGAGAGAGAGGGAGGGAGAGAGGGAGAGAGAGAAGAGGGGTTGTGTGTATGTAAGCTTTTTTTCTACGAACGACGGCAAGGCGAAGGCGACGGCAAGGCGAAGGCGACGGCGAAGGCGAAGGCGACGGCGAAGGCGAAGGCGAAGGCGAAGGCGGACGACAGCCATCGCGACAACGTTTTTTCCACTCACGACCGGCCACCCCCTGTTTGCGATTTTTGGTGGTATATGTTTTATATTTGTTTTATTGTTGCGACCGACCATTTTTCTCGGGGACTGTTAAACACCGTGCGGTGAAATTCCAAACACCGTGCGATGCCTCAGGCATTATCGATATTAATGAGTGCCGACTTCGTTTAATAAGCGTTAGCTTTGTTTGATTAGCGCTGGTATCGCTAATTAACGACTCTATATTAATCTTACGTCCTAAATAGGCTACCGTATAATTATTTATTAGTTTTAGTAGGCGTCGGGCCGGTATTACTAGCGGTAGTAGTAGTAGAATTAATAAAACGAGGTACGTATAATCCGCTATACTATATTATATATATTATCCGTCGTTGTTGTCGCCGATACCTATTAGGTAAGGCTAACGCTATTAAGAACGATACTACTAAGCGCTTATTAAATAAAGTCGACGCTTATTAATGTTAATAATGCCTAAGGCATTTACGGTACTTAGAATTTAACTATACGGTATCTAGAATTTAACCGTACGGTGTTTAGCAAAGCCCGATATTATTGTTCTCCGATCCTTCTATATTACTTATAGAGAAACCCGATCGAAATCGTTGTCTCAACTGCATAGCTCGCATGTCTCCGTCGCCCAACATGAACGACTCCACGATCCAGATCAACAAATGGAAAGCAATCACCCTCGAGCAAGCCCTGGACGCGGACTGGGACATGCTACCAACCCTCACTGCATTCTCCAAAACGCAAGACTTTTGCACAAATCTTGAGGCGAACCGCATCACGCTTGAGAGCATCATATCTCGCCATCTCGGCATCCCAAGAACGGATTTCGTGCTGCTAGAGCGAGAACACTGGGTGTGGGGCTCGTTCAACATTTGTCTGCCCATCGACATCGAATGCAATCGTCGAACATCCACTCTTCCTCCACAAGCGATTCTGCGACTCCCACTGCCATTCAGGTGTGGTGAGGATTACAGCCCCGGCAATGTAGAGGAGAAGCTGAGGTGCGAGGCGGCGACGTACATCTGGCTGCGGCGGAACTGCCCTTCGATTCCCATTCCACGATTACTTGCCATAGGCATTCCTGGCGCAGAAGCGGTATGGTCCACGAGTCGTTGCACCCACTACCCAGCGCGCGCAGGATTGACACATCTGCACGGTATTATAGTTCACGGCGATCGAGAATGAGTCGCTCTGGCATCGCTGCCTCTGGCACATTCAGCGCTGCCGTACGTGGCTGCAAGGCGAGACGCTGGTACCCTTCTTCCGTCACGATCGATCCGACAGTCTGGTCGAGCAGGGATATCTGCTGCTGGAGTATGTCATGAACGGCGGCCCGTTGTCATCGACCTGGCAAGAGCACCGTCAGGACGGAACTCGTCGTGACAATCTTTACCGTGGTTTCTCGAGGATCCTGCTGGATCTTGCCAAGGTTCCTCTGCCTCGCATTGGTTCCTGGACACTCGATAGTCGTGGAGTGATCTCCCTGACAAATCGTCCACTCCTCGACCTCACGATGCTTTGGAATCGGCATGGCATACCAACCGGTGTCCCAAGGGTGTGTTGCCTCCCCGTGGACCTCGTTTGAAACACATGGAAGTTACTGATCGATTCATACTACCCCTAGAACTTGACATATACCTCCACGAGCACATACCTCCAAGACCTACTCTCCTACCAAGACCAACGACTCCGCCACCAACCCAACGCCATCCTCGGACGCCCAGACGCCGTCTTCCAACTGTCCGCCCTGGCGGCGCTGAAGGCCTTGCTGCCTGTCTTCTGGAAACAAGACTTGCGGGATGACGAAGAATCCTTCGTGCTGACCTTGCCCGATCTCCACAAGAGCAACACCTTCGTCGACGACGACTGGAACATCGTGGCCGTCATCGACTTCGAATTCGCTCCCGTGCAACCCCGGCGGTTGGTGCCTGTCCCCACGTGGCTCAGCGACAAAGGCATCGACGAACTCGTCGGTCCGGATCTAGATGAGTACCAGAAACTCCACGACCACTTCCTCGACATCCTGCACGATGAGGAAGACGCCGCCGCTGCCCGACCGCGCGACGGCGGCAGCGGCACCGGCCACCATGAACTCAGCACGCGACTGCGACAGGACTGGCAGACCGGGAGATTGTGGTACAACGCCACCCTGCGCAGCACCAACGGCTTCCCACTGGTCTTCGAGCAACAGATCCAACCGCGGTTCTTCGCCAGATTCGACCGCGACGTCGAGGGCGAGGCGATCATGAAGCTCTGGGGCGAGGGGGATTGCGAGGAGTTCATCGCGGCGAAACTTCGCGATAAGGCACGGTATGATGAACGGGTTCGCGCGTTGTTCGCTGAGGTGGGGAGGTGAACGATTCCGAGCTCTTCGAAGGAAGGCATGGGTAGCGGTGATCGGCGTGAGGAATGGTCGTCGACTTCTTCCACTCGTCCGTTGCGCGGAAGGACGAGCGTTCTGAAAGAGATGGAAACAACCCTTGGTCGGTTGTTACTTGGACTGCACTTTCAGGGAAACTTTTGCGCGCACGATCACTCGTCGTATACCCCCCGTCCTCACTCTCCCGGAAAGACGACTCCATCGAAAACCCCGATCCCGTGCCCCCCCCCCAACGAAATCTTCTCCCCAGCGAAAACGCGGAGTCAAGGTCGTCACTCTACTCCGCCACCAACCTCAACACCATCACCGTCCCCACCCCTCGCGCGGCGAATTCGCAGTTCAGATATGCTGATGTTTGTCGATCGTAGACTTGTCGGAGGCGGTCTTCGGATCGCTGGCGTTGGACTTGTTGCGAGTAGAATTCTCGGAGGGTGGAGGTTGGGGGTGGGGATTTGTGGCGGAGGGAGCGGGGGGTGAGGGAGGAGGTCGAGTTGGTTGGTGGGGATTGAGAGGTTGGGGAGCGGGTGGAAGGGATTGAGGAGAGCGGGGGGATGGAGGAGCGGGGGGATGAAGGGATGGACGCGCGGGATGTGGAGGGTGTTTTGGCGGCGTGGAAGGATTTGCTGTCTGTGAGAGAGGTCGAGGTGCGTGGAGTCGTTGGGCGAGGTGCGGTGGACGGATGGGAACAGTCATCCCGGACGGCGCCGTGGAAGAAGGCGCAGAGCGAACAGTGATGGTCGCGGGATTGTGCGATGTCGTGGATTAGACGGAGACGTAGGGCGGGGGAGTAGGTCATGGCTGCACGCGGTACGTGGCGTGATGGCGAGGATGTGATTTTTGTGACGGCGAGGATGTGATTCTGTGGGAGTACATGGTGAGAGGAGATGGGCCTTTGCACTGTCATTTTTGGTCCATTGCTTCCCCGCTACCGCGAGCGAGAAGTAGAGGGGACGGTAAAAGAGATCACATCAGCTTACCCGGTCGTGAAACGAGTGGCGGAGAGCGTATCATGCGCAGCAGGTGGTCTAGAGTCGATGGCTCAGTGTCCTTCGCCCATGGTGCTGACGATGCATTGCCATGCCCCCGGATGCGGGTTCTCCGCATCTCGTGCGACGTGTTGTTGCATACGAGTGCTTGTGAGGTTTGGGAGGCTGGTCGTGACTGTGTGAAGCCAGTCCTCGCCGAGTTATGAGCGATAGTCACGAGCTCCGAGATATAGATGGAAACAAGACAGAAGCACGAATACAGGGGAGTGCGAGGTGGCTTCAAGCTCTCTTTCTGTCGGCAGGGCAGGTGATGATGACACTTTTCCCTGCGAGGACGACATTGCTGCTCGAAGCCTATCATCGGCGTACCATACCTGCGAGAATGGTCAGGTAAGGATTGAGGCGGGTGGTCAGCGTAGATGGAGAGGGTGTGAGGACGAGGAAAGGAGGGAGTGAGGTCGGCCAGGATTCGTCTTGGCGGTCAGCAAAGCAGCGCCATGCAGTATGCGCGGGAAAGAAATGTTTCGACTCGTCACTGTACATCGCCTTCTACCTCCCGCGGTCTATGATCGCCTCGGTCACGCTGTTGACGCTCTGCTAGCTGCGTACTAGAAATTGCAGTGCGAGGCCGAAGATGATGATTGATGAGCGCGGCGACTGCACTGACTGGCATGATCAACGTCGATGGCCTTCTGAGGCGATGTCTCGCTCGAGATGTCCGATTCCACTGTGCCGGTATATAGACGTCAGCGTCGCAACAAGCCGATATAGAAAAGAATACGGCCTGTACTGTAGTACTAAAGTTGATGAAGCTGACCATTCAGAGCAAGTCGACGTTCTTGATCGTCGAGCTCCTCTTGGCGGCCATCATAGCCATGTCCATCAAGGTGCTTCGAGAAGACAACATCTCGTCCTCCATTCCCTTCGCCTTCACATCCCGGTCACTACCTTCCGAACCAGGCAGTTCCAGTGCTAACGCTTACTACGATAAGCCCACACATCGAGGTTCCTCTAGAAAACCATCTCACAGCCATCTTCCCACCCACTCACTCACCATGGCCACCCTCACCGCCACTTGGACCAAACTGTCCACGGCATCCCAACTCCAACGCTCCTCCCACAGCGTCAGCGCCATATCTTCCACCCTCTACATCTTCGGCGGCGAGCTCCAACCCCGCGAACCCCGCGACAACGACCTCCACACCGTCTCCCTCGCCCACGGCCAAGACGTCTCCATCTCCTCCCTCCCCGGCTCCGACGCTACACCCTCCGCCCGAGTCGGCACCGCTACCACTGTTATCAGCGACAAAATCTACCTCTTCTCCGGCCGCGGCGGTCCAGCCATGGCACCCGTCGACGAGTCCGGCTCTCTCTGGGTCTTCGACACAAAGTCCCTGTCCTGGTCGAACGTTAAGCCGACCTCTTCGACATACCCCGAAGCTCGCTCCTATCACGCCATGACGTCTGACGGTAAGTCTACCATCTATCTTCACGCTGGATGTCCCGAGTCTGGCCGACGGAACGACTTCTGGGCCTTTGACGTCGCTACGTCTGAGTGGAAGGGCCTGGAGACTGCGCCCGGTCCGGCGAGGGGTGGAACTTCGATTGCGTACGCGGAAGGGAAAGTCTGGCGCATGAACGGCTTCGATGGGGAGAGGGAAGTCGGTGGTAGTCTCGACTCGTTTGACCCGAAGACTGGGAAGTGGGAGACCGAGACTTTTGCTGCTGACGGCACGTCGGGTCCGGGGCCGAGGAGTGTAGGCGCGCTGGTGCCGGTCAAAGTGCAGGGCAAGACGTGGTTGCTCACGTTGTTCGGAGAGCGAGATCCGAGTTCCGAGGGACATCTGGGAGCCGGGAAGATGTTGGGCGATGTCTGGGCTTATAGCATTGCGGAGCAGACGTGGGCGCAGGTGCTGGCTATGTCGACTTCGGGGGAGAGTCCCGACGCGAGAGGGTGGTTTGACGCGGATGTTGTGGAGTTGGGAGGTAAGGATGCGGTGGCTGTGGCGGGAGGGTTGGGCGAGGAGAACAATCGACTGGACGACCTTTGGGTGTTGACGTTTGATGATGTGTGATGAGCGAGGCAGATGCGAATGGGTAAACGACAGAACTACTTGAGAGAAGGAGAAGAAGGAGATCACAGCACTTTTCACCACGACTCAGCAACAAGAGACTTCGATTTGAATTCTTGCCCACTACCCAATGGTGCAGATAATCTTGCCCTTCGTCTGATTACTCTCCATCAAACGATGCGCGTCCTGAATCTGCTCCCATGGGAATACCTTCTCCACAATCGACCTCAATCTCCCATCCTTGAACATCGGCAGTGCGTGCTCAACCAGGTGGTCTCTCAATCTGCCCTGGTACTTCTCATCTCGAGACCGCAAACTGCTTCCCTCGTACCGAATCCGCTTCGCGACAAAGGCACCAAAATTGGCGTCCGTGTTCTTCAAGTGCAACCCACTCAACGTGGCCAAGTTCACAATCCGTCCATCCCTCGCAATCGCCTTCAAGTCCGCTGCGAACGTATCCGGTCCAATGAAGTCAACAATGATATCAACACCCTTGTTGTCCGTCGCTTTGAGCACTTGCTCCGCCCAATCGGTGTTGGTGCTGTTATACGCCGCCGTCGCTCCAAGATCAGACACACACCAATTGCACTTATCGTCGCTGCGAGCTGTGGCGAAGATTTTGGAGGCGCCGTTGACTTTGCTGAGTTGTTGGCCGGCGATACCGACTGACGAGGCGCCGGCGTGCCAGAGGATGGATTTTCCGGGTTCGAATTCGCCAATCAGGTACATTGCTTGCAGGGCGGTGATGTAGACCTGCAATTAACCCACGATTAGCTTCCAGGGGCAGCACAATTCATGCAAATAATCCTCCCTCATCGCAGTATCGCACTCACCTCTGGTATGCCTGCACACTCCTCCCAGCTCAACTCCTCCGGCTTCCTCACGAGCATATGCGTCGACACGGCAATGTACTCCGCATACGCTCCTCCATACGCCAGTCCAAATACCTCGTCGCCCTTCTTGTAGCCCTCCTCATTCCCATCCGCGACCTCCTCAATGGTACCGCTGAACTCTACGCCGAGCGTCGAGGGAGCTTGCGGAGGGACAGGATATTTGCCTTCTCGCTGCAGGAGGTCCATGCGGTTGAGACCGAAGGCTCGGACTTTGACGAGTGCTTGGGAAGAGGAGATGGAAGGTCGTTGGATCTCGGTGATGTGGAGGTTTTCGAGGGGCCCTTTGCCGTCTTTGATCTCTGGGAGGGAGCGTCAGTGAATTGGTTGGAGAATGTGGTATGGTGCTTGAATCCTACCGACTGCACGCATTGTAGCCATGTTGAAGGATAGACTGTGAGGTATGGTCAGGAGGAAGAAGTGTGGAACTGAAGTTGAAAGAGAGTGAAGTGTGATTCTGGCATTGGTCATCGCACTCCAAACAGCGGGGCACAAGTGACGACGGCGGGGTCAGTTTGGGGGCCAACATCGAGGCTCGGAAGAACAATGTTCCACGTTCAACTAAGGTACGAAGTAGTATAACAATACCTGAGAGTAAAGATCCAACTTCGAAGCCACCTCACGCTCCATTGATCCCACCCACTGCGCAGATATTGATGGCGCTGATGCTCCGCTTTCCGTATCCCGCCCACCCTCCGAACTCCCCCTCCAATCCTCGCATTTGGCACACGTGCGGCCTGGGCAGGTTGTATCGATATCGCACTTGTAATTCGTTCCCATGCCAGTCCACTCGTGCCTGTGAGAGTCCCGAGCACTCGGCCCAGTCAGGACACTTCAACTACTGCTATCAACATTCACGCAGATGCCAAGAACGAGGCCAGGTGGTATATGAGAGCGAGAGAGAAAGTCGACGAGTCCGGAGCATTTCATTGTGCTACGGAGAACGAAAACGCCCTGACCATCGCATGGACGCGCTTCCCAGCTCCTGCGCAGCAAGATCTTGTCGCTCCGACATCGAAACCTTTGCGGTCGGGTTCCTCGGCCCAAGTGGACATAGCACATACCCTCCAACCCGCGAGAACATGGCTCATGCAGGGAAGAATCTTGACATCTCGGGCACTGAGCGGTACGTCAGTCTCATGTGGTTCATCGTGACGGAGCGAAAAATTGTACAAGAGCTGTGTCCTGCGTTTGAGGACCCGCGGGAAGCCTTGCATTAACATTCCGGTAGTCCAAGGCACTACATGGCACGTCAGCTTGGTGTTGAACAGGACAGATGACAGACACATACCCGACAGCAACCATAACCATCACCGTGTCTGCAGATAGGTCGGCAGTAGTAGTCTCGCTCGCGGTCGCGGACGCTAAGATCGATCCGGGGCTCCGCGGAAGCGAAGAGCGCGAAGAGGATGGTGGTGGCGAGGACGAAGACGTTCTTCATGTTAATGGTGTTGTTGCTAGTGGTGGATTGGATGTTGTTGTTGGTCGTGGGTTGGATGGTTGTAAAGCTCCGGAGCCGTTAGATACTGTTCTTGTTGCTAGTGGTGGATTGGATAGTTGTGAAGCTCAGGACTCGTTCGTAACTTGTTCAAAAGGGCGACTGTGGAGGCGACTTAATGCTGCTTTATAGACAAAGGTGGCGCTGACTCTCGTGCTGCAGCACTGCGATGGCCCGATGGGACACGCGGAGTACGTGTTCAATTCAGGACATCCATGTAACCTGCTCCTTGAAAATGGCTCGTCCGGAGATAAGTGTTGTCCTGAATCCTTGCAAGACGTCAGCAATCTGCATTGGACGACCCTGCGAGGCGTCTGCGCACGTTGACCGGATGACGCCGGTCGATTTGGAGTACTAGGTAATGCCAGTTCACTCGTACCCATGCCAGATGAAAACACCATGCCATGGCTCTCGCAGTCCTTCTCTTGCCACCAATGAAGTCAAATCGATCCAGTACAAAACGACCAGTATTCGATCCGAGCAGTATATCGGCATCGAGCTGAGAGGCTGATCAAAATGTTCCTTGAGAGACACGTTGGTGAGGAAGTTCGACAAGGCTTTTGGATTGAGCTACCATGTATGAAACACCTCGTCCATGCTCAGCACTTCCAACATCCTTCGCAGGCCTTCTGCATTCCGGCGGTGAGGTAAAATTCTCCGGCCCGCAACATGATCGCTGTGACGGAAACCAGCAAATCACGGCGGGTCAGTCTCGAGTGCCATATCTGCGTGGGCCGAATACATACGCAGTGACTTTCTCTGGCGACTGGAGTTGAACCTGCCTAGCAGTTTTTGACGCCATATTTGCACTGTACGACATGTCAGGCATGGTCGCCGTATCGAAGAGCACAGGAAGATACCACATACCTTGCAACATTCTTCATGACTGGTTATGCATTTGTTGAAACACGGGCCCAGTGGTTCTGGCTCTTGAGGCGATGGCGCTGCGAAAGCGCAAAGAGCAAAGAGGAGGGTTGAAATGAGGACGAAGACGTTCTTCATGTTGATCTTGTTATTGGCGGGACCAGCAATGTGATCGTTGCTCGTTGTGGTACTTGGTCGACTTGGGAGTATTCATGGGAAGCGGTTTTCAGTCGCTCCTTTGTGGACGAAGGCGACGTGTTATCCTGCGCTACTGCGCGGAGGCAGCAAAGCCAGCCTGGGAGTTCCTTGCCATCCGTAGGGCTTGATGAGCATGTATCTTGTGACTGACTTGTAATGGAGTTTCATAGCCAACCACGTGCTCATACAGAGCAAGGCCATTTCCTGTTCCTCTTCGAACCCATCCGTTCTGAGGACTGATCGTCATCTGGTCGTAGAGCCACAAGAAAAGCAGGCGCAGAGTTCTACTCCACTGCGGGCCTGCAGGCGTCCGAAGCCCCTGTTCGGTGCGATGCCGGCCGAAAACACTCATGCGCTCACACACTGTGCATCGAGCATCACGACCCTCCTTGCGCCTTCACAACTCTGACTTTCACCGGCTCTTCTCCCTTCGCATACACTCTCAACCCCAGGACACACAGTGCCTGCCAATCGTCATCGCCGAAAATGCCGGCTTTCTTTATCTTGCCCATTCTCGAAGGTCCGAGCATATTGCCTGGCGAAGAGTTGTCAGAGTCGGAATCGGAGCTGGAGGACACGGGTGGATCTCTAGAATGTTGAGAGGTCTGTTAGCATGTGGTGCGTACAGTAATATGACCTGGAGTCAGAGGCATGGATTCAGAATCAACGTACATGTCAGAGTCCCAGGAGAAATCGTCATCTTCGAGGTCGGAGGGTGGCGAGATTGGGGAATCGTATGCTTCGTCCTCTTCGTCGTCATCCGTGAAATATGGGCAATCGTGGTTCAAGGAAGATGAGGGTGGTGTTGGGTGTCTGGTCGAGGACGCATCTGTGCTGATGGAAAGGTTTTGGAGATCTTCTGAAAGATCCGCTGGTTCTTTGCTGGCCTCCGTTGGATTGGGGATCGGCTCATCTCCCTTATCGTCGGTGCTTTCTGACTTCCTTGTTCCGGTGGCGTCGTTTTTCGCCTGTTCGCACGCCACCGGAGGGGCATTCTCAAACTTCTGGTCACCAACCTGCCCACTTGCGGACTCACGTGCCTTTTTCTTTTCCGCCTTTGCCTTCGCCTTGACCTTCTCTCTCTCCTTTCTCTCCTTCGCCCTCGCTCTCTGCTTCGCTTCGAACTCCTTTCTCCTCTCCCTCATCGCGTCCTTCACCCTCTGCTTCCTCAATCTCGCCCTCTCCCTGTCCTGCTTTTCCACCCTCCTCGACTTCCTCCAGCTTTTCTTCAATTCCTCCTTCGCCTCAGCCTTCTTTCTCCTTCTGATCTCATCTTCCATCGCTTTCAGATTTCCCTTCGTTTGCGCATAATCATATCTCCTCCCAACTTGCAGCAATTTATCCTTCCTATCCACGGCATACTTGACAATCGCCTCCTCGGCCGTGGACAAAACATTCGATCGCACTGCGGTGACCTTGAAAACCACTCCATACGTTCCTGGCTCCAAGTCTTCAATTTCCGCCGACACCGACCGAGTAAACACTTTCTCGTTTCCGGAGTTGTGCATCGACCGCACGATGTAATTTCCCTCCTCGTCGCCCTCTCGATACACCCGGAAGTGCAGCGAGTAGAGATGCCGTCCCGATAGGCCGTAGAAGTATCGATCGTCCGGCTGAGCGAGTACGAGGACCACAGGTCCGCGCTCGGAGACAGTAAACTGAAAACGGGTGTCGAGGTAGGAGACGGTCCATGGAATCTGACAGCAGGTCCATTGCTGGCCAACAGACCAGGCGGAGTCAAAAAGGCGGACACGGTTAATGCCTGCGAAGCATAGGGCGTTAGTCTGATCTCCTTTTGGTCAGTCGGAAGGAGTGTGACTTACTTGGAAAGTGCTTGAGGAAGTCGAGGTAAGAGATCCAGAACACGCCATCATCGCCGAACGTGTGCTTGAGCTTGGTCATCATGTCTGCGGTCCATAGCTTTGACCCGTCGGACCAGTCGCCTTCCCATTCGACCTGCTCTCGTTAGCTTGCGCAATCAAGTCAGTGGGTAATCTAAGCACACCTCTCCCCACGGATTCCTCAGCTTCAGCAATCTCAAGTCGGCCTCTTCCCAAGCCTCGAGCACGGCATACGCATGTCCACCGACGAAACCTTTGGCTCCGGTCGGCGACGAACCTCCTCCGAACAGGTACTTCTTGTTGACTTGCAGAAGCTGTTCCCGCCAGAAGCGATCCTTGTCCAGGATGCCTTCGCTATCAAGGACGACAGCCACGCCTCCCGTCAGATCTTCAATACCCTCACTTGCAAAGCCGCCCTATGCATTTATCAGTATCAGTCGTGCACAATCATGCGGTCAACCCACCTCGATCGCAAAGTAATCTCCATGCGCCTTTGCATAAGCCTTTTCGATCAGCGGCAACCACGTCTCCTCACTCTTGCAATGCCCGAAATACAACGCCTCCCCACCTCTCTGCAGCAATTTCATCAACTTCTCCTCATCAAACTTCAGACTCCATCCCTCCTTCTTGTCCATGTCCATGTTTCTCACAATCTGCAAATCGTCGTCATCGCCCACTCTGAGGAATAATTTGTCGTCTATGACTTCGTAGACCCACTCTCCGTCGCGGTAAAAGACGAAGCCATAGACACCCACTTTCTCGTTGCGGGCCACGCAGAGACGCTCGATGAGGGAGGGCTTGGCGGATACTGCCATCAGGGAGGCGAGGAACCAGCAGTCTCCCGAGGCGCCTTGGTGGACATCCGTGGCTGAGGCGCCGTCTATGAAGAACCTGGGATTTTCAAAGATATCCTCTACACGCTTGATCCAGGGTGGTGCCTCGATTTTGTCTGCAGGTTTTATTGTTAGTAGGCGGCCTGTTCTTTTGGATTCAGCTGGGATACTTGCCCACGGCCTTGGGAAATCTTCCACCGAGTGATTGCAAGCAGTAGGAGTTCTCCTCAAGATTGAACATGGCATCTGTGTATTTCTGGTTTAATCGAAGGCATTCTTCCTCAATGGCGGCGACTTTCGCTTTGCATTCTGCCGCAGCTTGTTCCCATGACCTGGCTGCGTTCTCCTCGATCTGTAAACCATCGCCGGTGGTTTGATCGACCTGCTTCCGTTCTTCCACGATGCTCTTCAGAGCTCGGGACGTTGTCTTTGCCCGCTTTGGCTCTGCGTAGAGGAACTGAGACGCTGTCAACGTGGTACATGCATTGACGACGAGGTATGGAATGGCAAATTACCTTGTCCCAAGCTCGGTAGAACTCATCGTTCCGCTTTCCAATCGCTATATTGGCCGAATCGGCATCCTCCGGAGGTGATAGAGATGATTTCGGCTCACGAACAATTCGGATCGGGAACGGTACTGGACCTGGTGGTGGTTCTGGATCTGCCATGGTGATGATTGGGGCGACAGTGTACTTAGCTTTCATCCTGAAAGATCTCCTAGCCTGTTCGTGAAGGTGAAGAATGCCAAAGCATGAAATCATAAAACAACGCGAAGACGGTGAGAGGAGCTGTCGGGCGACAAACGCACGAGCTGGGCAAGGCAGCGAATCGCGTGTTGCCCGTAACTGAGAGGACGCCACAATACTGACATGCAGGCGGCCTGACGGCGTGTCACTCTGCGGTATGCATGCACCCGCGAATGGAGCTCGAATGAAACCAGGGCAGGATCTCGAACAAGGCTGAACCACAGAAGACCCGCGGCGGCTTACCTCTCTCAACCGGAGTGAGATCAGACCGGTGAGAATGCATGAAGCGGGCTAGAAGGGTGGTCGCTGTAGAGAAGGCGTGAGCTCACCGGAAGCTGCATGAAGCTCTGGACTTGATTGGGGGCGGGTGGTGTGCGGCTGACGCAGATGCGTCGAGTGGCGTTCGACAGAGGCCGCCCTCGATCATGTGCCAGCTCGGATCGTCTCTCTGTAGTCGTCCATGGCATAAAGGTAGTTCAGGGGGTTCTCATGCGTCGCAAAATGCTCAGACAATGGCAGAGCTTCATGCTGTCGAAGGTCGGCACCGAAATACTTACCCAAATTTCGGCATTCGTGTCGAACGATGATGGGCAGGGACACCGCTTCGCGTTGGATGTGACAGACGATTGCCGTAAATCTTGGGATGTTCTCGCCGTTGATGGAATGCGAGGAGCTGAGAGAACGGGGAAGGAGACGAAGAACGGAGGACGTCGGCGCCTTTCGCGCTGATGCCTGAGGCAACACATACTGAGGTAGTTCTAAAAGGTCAGAAGGCTTTCTTCCTTCGTCCAAAATCTATCATTCATTTACATACATCCACACTATGTACGATTTTCTCCTGGATGTGCAGCGCGGCGTTGAGCGTCTCTGTGTGCGTGGCCGCATCTGGCCATAGGAGGTGCGTGAGCTGCGTCTACCACCAAAACTCACCGAACATACATGAGCGCTCTCGCGTGCGTCTACGCTTACAAATTACGTGAGCGCGTCACGTCGTACCGTTCCCCGAGTGCACATCCTCACTTCGTAAATGTACGAATCCAGCAGAATCAGCGTGCCACAGTGGTCGGCAATGTCCGTCTCCCCGGCGAAACGGATCGTTGATAGTGCAGCGGTGATAAGTGATAACTTCTGCCCGGTCCCGAAGCAGCTCGATCTTGTCGAGCAGCATTGGCGTAGAAGACTGATCGACGCCAGATCAAAGTGCGGCATGATAGCGAACACTCGTACATCGGCGGAGGGACCAGAGAGTAGCATCGTGGATTCGCTCTGGTCTCGTGAAGTTGGCCGGTGTTGGGGGTCGTTGATATAGCTGCGCCTGATCCTGACGACGATCACCGTCCGTATCATGACGAAACTGGTTCAAGTAGTTCCGGCTGGACTGTCGTATGCACACATCGTCCATCGCAAGCTATAGCTTCGAGCCATCCTTCTCATCCTCGCCACTCACGTCGACGGTCTTCGTGCCGCCGACAAACACATGCTTGAGATCGCCACCACTGTCCTCGTGTTTTGACGTTGCCTTCTCACCCGGTAGCCTCTCACTCCTCACTTTATCATCGTGCCACTTCGACAAATGCAACGTCTCGTCGACTTCTCTCGTGAGCTTGTCAATCTCATCGCCCAGCTCCTCATCGGTATACTTTCCCTTCTTCTCTCCCTTCGCCGTGGTCTCTCCTTTCTTCACATCATCTCCGTCCCTCGCCGTCTCCGCCCACAGCCTCTCCAATTCTTCGCTCCACCCACACGCCGCCGCCAATTTCCTGACCCCATCGTCACAATCTTCCAAAATCAAAACGTCGTCCGACCTGCCACCCAGTCCTCCAACTCGCTCCTGATTGATCAGTATTCTAGGCACGCCCTCTCTACACATCCCAGGCAAGCTCGCAAATGGCTGCACCGTCAGACTGGTGCCCATGACAATACACAAGTCCGCTTCTGCGGGTACTCCCCGGGCGGCGAAGAATGCCGCTGGAAGTTGTTCACCGAAGAATACAATCTCTGGCTTCACCAGTCCTTTGCAGTCATAGCATCTCGGAATGGTCTTGGCGGCGACGTGCGCCCGAATGTCGTCGTCGGGGTACGGAGTTTTACAGTCGATACAGCTTTGTCGCGCAAAGGAGCCGTGCGCTTCGATGATATGGGAGTCGGGAACGCCGGCCTCCCTTTCCAGGCAGTCGATGTTTTGGCTATACAGTTTGAGCAGTAGACCTTTGTCGTGGAGAAGGCGGATGAAGGAATGTGTGATTGTGGGTCGGAATTTTCCCGGATAGAGTTCGTGGGCAAGGGCGTAGAATGGTTCAGGGTGTTCGCGGAAATAAGAAATGTCGAAGACTGCCTCTGCATAGGGAAGATTAAGGCGTGCGAGGTTGGCGTAGAGTCCTGTTTCTGGAGATCGAAAGTCGGGAATGCCTGCTGAGGTGGAGATTCCCGCTCCGGTCATCACGACGACTTTCTTGCATTGGTCGGACTTGATGTATGAGGCCAGCGCATCGATTGAACGGCCTGAGAGGGTAGTTGGTGGTATCGACTCGTCGATGGGAGAGCTGCCTTCGTTGCCCATGTTGAAGATGTGGCCGATGCTGCCTCGAAAGGAGTTTTTGGGTTTGGGTTGGCCGCCCTTTTGGTTGCGGTGTGGTTTTATGTTCGCGGCCTATGGCTGCTAGGAGGGAGTTGAAAAAGCTGATGGTGGTTGTTGATGTCCTGTCACCGGTGGGTCTGAGATCGCGAGTTTGTGATTCAGCGGGATCAGAAGCAGAGGAAAAGCGGCCACAGTTGGTGACAGCAAGTTGGGGAAATCTAATCTTATTTCATGCAATTCACCAACACCACGAGACTTGCATGTGACAGTGTCCGTGAGTTCAAGATGTGGTTGTTGAAGAAGTTGCCACGAAAGAGTGCCGTTTCCATTCACTCGCCCACATTACGTCAGAAAGCTTGAGCTCTAATGAGAGAAGAGCCGGAAACTACACCTAGATTAAGTGCACCTGTCTACTGGAGCTTTTGAGAGGATGAGTCCACGGCATACAAGCAGGTAACGCAACGTTCTCGTCAGTAACCCTAAGCACCCAACGGTGTCTAACCATCTCGCAGCTCACCCCTTCGCCTATGGGTCACCGCTGAGGGATCTGACTTCGACCCCGTCATTTTGCAACATTTCTGTGAAGAAGGCTTCCAAGTCACATATCTTCCATTTCAAGGCGGCGGAAAATCCTACGAGAAGCAGTTGAAGCATCTCGCCGATGATCTTGAGCATGGCGAGGCGTATGGCATCGTTGGTAAGCACGAGTTAAGATATGCGTTCACTCAAGAACGCATGATTTGACTGACTCCATTTCAGCCTACGGCGCCGCCGCCTCGACCTGCCTGAGATTCCACATCTCCCCTCAACCCAATCTCATCTGCCTGATCGCCTACTATCCGACTGAACTCAGCCATCCTTTGACGAAGTACCCACCGCATATGAACGTGTTGTGCCATCTAGCTGCAACCCAGCCCTTTGCTCCAGCCTTCCAATCATACACGTACTCCGGCACCACCCCAGGATTCGCAGAGCATGACCTGGACGAATACGATTCCATATCTGCATCCCTCGCCTGGACTCGCACGCTAGGCACCCTGCGCCGTGCATTCAGAGTTAACGTGGATCTCGAGCCAGTGATGGAAGCACACATCAACAGCCTCTTCACAGCCAGCGATCCGAGAGCAGCGTTGTCCAACACGACGACAACGGACGCAGATGTGTTTGTAAATCATGTGCCCACGATGACTGGCGGAATCGGGCGGGAGGAATTGTTCTACTTTTACAGAGACTACTTCCATCCTAACCCTCCATCTCTGGCGATCAAGCTAGTCAGTCGCACGATCGGTGTGGATTGCGTGGTTGACGAAATGGTTGTGTCATTCCAGCATACGCAGGAAGTGCCGTGGATGTTGCCTGGCGTGCCTCCGACGGATAAGAAAGTGGTTGTTGCACTGGTGAGCATCGTTTGCGTACGCGGCGGCAAGCTGGTGCACGAGCGAGTGTACTGGGATCAGGCGGGTGTGCTGGTTCAGCTTGGGTTGCTGGATCCCAATCTTGTGCCGGGGAGTATCAAGAGTCAGGGACTGGAGAGGCTGCCAGTCTGTGGTATGGAGGCGGCGTTGAAAGTGCTTGATCAGATGGGGCAGCCGACGAATGGGTTGATTGCAGATTGGGCGGCGGAGGATGCGGAGGAGAAGTCGCATCCTGCTAGGCCAAAGCAGACTGCGGCGAAGGGACGACAAGCAGATGGTCCATGAGGTGACGTGCTTCATCCCATGAATGTGCAGGTCGGGAGACGGTACTCTGGTACCTCCCAGTAGGATCGGCGAATGCCTTTCCAGGAAGCGCCTGGGTCTTCCTCGCCCTTGAGGTTGGGGACCTGGAGGACCGTCCACTCGACATCGAAGCCGGCTTCTTTGAGATGCTCCTCTGAAACCTGGACGTTGTTAGTACGGCAGAAATATGGGCAGGGCAGTGTTCTCTCACCTCAGTGTAGACATCGTAGCAGATCTGGCGGTCGGCTCCCAAGCCATTGTAGAAGCCGAACCTGCCCTTACTGTCGAGCAGAGCAATGACATGCTCCTCAAAGAGCTCTTTCAAGTCCGAGTAGTCTTCCGCATACGTGTCATAGTACATCGCATCCAGCACGACACCCTCCGCCGCCAGCTTTGGGAGCACATCCTGCCACCTGCCCTCGCACACTCTCACGTTCTTCTTCTCGTACCACCCCGTCTCACGCATCTGCTTCATAACAGCTGGGTGTGCCTCAACAATATAGTGCATCTCTGGCTCATTCGCAAGGAACATGGTATCCACAATTCCCATTCCGTGACCGATATTCATCGTCCGTAGACCCTTCTTCGGGCACAGCTTGTCTGCTGAGGCCTTCATGATCTCCGTCTCCCAGTCCATCATCACAGCGTTCTTGTCGGAGTCGAGGAGGCGGCCAGGGGAGTAAATCAGCTCCGAACGGAGGTAGTCTTCGTTGTTGACGTTGGGGTTCGCGAGCTTGACTTCAGATTGTTCGCCATTCTCATCCGTCTGCATGAGTTCTGGTGCGGCGGATTGGTTTGGTGCTGGCTCGAAACCGTCGATTGTGCCGTTACTTTGTCCGTTTAGTGAAGACGCCTCGCCATTCTGACCGCTAGGCGTCGGCTCGAATCCAGCGATTGCGTTGTCGTCCTCCATCTCTTCATCCTCCTCCTCATCGGCCAATGGCGCATATTGGTCCAGTCTGCTGAACAACAACTCCGCCATGACACCAGCAGTGACAATCGCTCTGTATAGCTTTTTCAGCCCAAGTCTATGCGCAATGCATCCTGGAGTCTCATCATTCTTATCCAGATCGTTCCAAATTGCACCGTTCTCGATGAGCAATTGTACAGTCTCCAGAGCAGCATCCTCTTCGAGAGCATTGCTGTGCACGGCGTCGCCCTCACCCTCCACACCAGCCTCCTCGTTCACGTCGGTGTCGGCTTCGCATGATGCGATTGCTGCGTGTAGAGGTGAGAAGCCAGTTTCCGGGTCTTGAATCCTTGCCGATCCAGTCTTGAGCAGCTTCTTCAATGCTTCATTATCGTGGTTTGTTGCGGCGAGGAGGATTTCGTCGTTGAGGGTGTTGGTGTAGACTGCCATGGCCGGATCTTGATTTGCGTCAGACATGCTGTGGTGTGCGGGAGAGTTGTGGTGTCGCAATGCATGGATGGGAGGACCGAATTTCTGTCCAAATAATTTTTGAGAAACGTCAGGGTCTTCACTTTTGGATCGTGCACGGACCAGACCACATGGGCTGCAAATGCACTTCACATCGCGAAAGATATTTCATCATATCCGGGACTCCGATACACTCTGCGCCCCTCAGCTCCGAGGGGTGCAAGGCGTACTGGAATCCCGGATAGTCAACGACGGACGTCAATGTAGTGTGAGCCCGAGTGGTTCGGCAGCAAGCATGTCTGGACTGGGACTACGGCGTGTCTGGACTTAGACTCTCCGCCTGTAACAAAAGAAGGACCATGCAAGGGCGGAACAGTCTTTTCCGTTTCGAGCCATGGAGACGCAATGCTGCCGCCGAAACGGCAGGGCCTTTCTGCTCATACCATGTACCATACATGCCGCCGCTGATGAAAGCCTCAAACCGCTGAGCACGTCCAGGGGCTTGTTCGACTGGCTACCATTTACCAACCATTTCTGAGGACTGACAAGAGAGCCGGAAATGACTGAGTAGTAGTTGAGCAAAGTACCTGAAAAATTCCGACACTGAAAATTGTCAACGACAAGAGACGTCTCGGAATCTTTGAGGAGCGACCCCAGCTCAGCCGCGTGTCGCCGGCGCTGTTACTTGATGACGGGCGATTGCAGCCTGGCATGCTTTCCGTAGTCGATGTATGGCTGATTGGTAACCAAAACGAGACCCCGTTCGAGTTCTTTGAATCGCAACAGAAGTTCCAAAAGAAGAACTTGCGCGGTCCGTCTGCGCTGTTTGCATGCTGTCTCGTAGTCTTTACATCCGATGTCCACAGCCTGTCTGCAAGACGAGCAGCTTAGGTGGAATTTTGCGGTCATTCGCGGTTCTTTGAGCTCGTATAGAATAATGTGTTGACTGGACTGAAGGCTCGAATGAGGCGGCACGAGTCTGCCACAGATATGGTCTCGTGAATTTCTCTTGAGAACACATCGTGGCTGCACTTGCTTCCATGTGAGGTGGACATGAGCGTGGAGAGGAGATCGACGAAGAAGGAAGTCAGGGTCCGGCGCAAAGCACAGACCACATTGCATTTATGCCCGAAAAAAAGTTCCGGAGCAAACGCTTTGACGACGTTGATACATTTACATCTCTCAAAGCTATGGCGAAACGACAACGCGAGGAGGCCGAGGCCATTGCCGAAGAAAGCGATAACAGCAATAAGAAACAAAAGATCAAGAAGGACAAGAAGGACAAGAAAGAGAAGAAGGCAAAGATCGCCGTCGAGGATGCTGGCCAGAGGACCACTAAGACTCTGTCGAAGGACGAGCGCAAAGCACTGAAGCGAGCGAAGAAAGAGCATGTAAAAAGTGGCGCAGAAGAGGCACCATCAAACGGTCAAGACGATGAGGCAGCTGCAAAAGCCGAGAAGAAGGCTCGCAAGGAAGCTAAGAAGGCCGCCAAACTCGCCAATGGCGGCGCATTAGAGGACAAGACGGAAGACGTTGCTCCCGGAAAGACGACAAACAAGGCCAAAGGCGTGAGCAAATCTGAAGCGGAGGCATACTTCGTGGACAAGCAAATCGGCGTTGAAGACTCCAAGAATGAAGATCTCAGCCCCATTGTATCCTTCGACAGCCTCCCCTTCGACGAGCCCACCAAGAAAGCCTACTTCTCCGACTTCAAGGAACCCTCGCCTATCCAAGCCGCCTCGTGGCCTTATCTCATCAATAATCGCGACCTAATCGGAGTCGCAGAGACCGGGTCCGGAAAGACATTCGCCTTTGGAGTTCCTTGCATCAATCGGCTCCAAAAAGGCGGCAAGCACATCCAAGTCTGCATCGTCTCTCCGACCCGCGAACTCGCCCTCCAAATCCAAGAACAAATGACCAAGCTCACCAAGCCCCGCGGCCTCAAGGCAACCTGCATCTACGGCGGCATGAACAAAGACGCCCAGCGCGGAATGATCAAGGGATCGTCAATCGTCGTCGCCACGCCAGGGCGCCTCAACGACTTCATTCAAGAAGGCGCCATCGACCTCTCCCACGTCAACTATCTCGTTCTCGACGAAGCAGACCGTATGCTCGACGTAGGGTTCGAACAGGACATTCGCAAGATCATCCTCTCCACCGCTCCTTCTGCTGAGCGTCAGACGTTGATGTTCACAGCCACCTGGCCTCCCTCGGTCCGTCAACTCGCCTCCGAGTTTCTTCGCGATCCCGTGCGCATCACCATCGGCGACAATGCGAGTGGTGAGCTCCGAGCGAATATGCGCATTGTTCAAGAAGTCGAAGTCATGGATGAATTCGACAAGCAGAACCGTATGCTGGAGGTGCTGAAACAGTACCAGTCCGGAAAAAACAAGGATGATCGCATCCTCGTGTTCTGTCTGTACAAGAAAGAAGCCACGAGAGTGGAAGAGACGATTCGCCGACGAGGCTTCAAAGTCGCGGGTATTCACGGCGATCTGAACCAGGAAAAGCGTATCCAGAGTCTGGCGGCGTTCAAGTCGGGCGAGGTTCCGTGCCTCGTGGCGACGGACGTGGCGGCGAGAGGATTGGATATTCCGGCGGTGAAGTTGGTGCTGAATGTTACCTTCCCTCTGACGGTGGAAGACTACGTGCATCGCATTGGCCGGTAAGTCGTCTACACTCTCCCCATCTGTCCTTATCAGCCACTGACCTTCGAAAACAGAACTGGAAGAGCAGGCCAAGCCGGTCGAGCGATCACATTCTTCACGCAAAACGAAAAGGGGCTCGCGGGTGCCTTGATCAACGTGTTGAAGAAGGCCGAGCAGCCTGTCCCGGAAGAATTGATGAAGTTTGGCACGACGGTGAAGAAAAAGGGTCACGATGCGTATGGGGCGTTTTACAAGGATCCGGCGGATATGAAGAAGGCGACGAAGATTACCTTTGATTAGCCGTTGATGTTGTTCAGTACACTCGAGGCTCAATCGCATATATGACTACACTTGTTATACATCTGCGCCAGTTTGACCCAGACCCATGATGCGATACATGAATGCGGTGAACCTCAACTTTGGCCCCTGGATCAAATTGACATGTGGATAGCTAGCTTGATTCTTTTCCCACGAGGCTGGGTAACTAGCTAATATACGCTCTAGGAGGCCTGTTTGCCCTGTTTGCTGGGTTCTTTTGATAGGACATAGGACCAAATAACAACTGATCGACGACTGGGTAGAACCCAGAGTACATCGAAGTTCCGGAATGATGCTTTGCCGACCGCATATCATACTGAAGCAGCATCTGCGCCAGACAAAGCTTCGGCTCGCTATCTGCGAAGAAGCGTCCAGGACAGATATGCTTCCCCATTCCGAAAGTGTTGTGGTCTCGATTCGACTCCCAGAAGACGTTCGTTGGACCGCCGGACTCGCGGAGGTCAAGATATCTGCGGCCGTTGAGGGCGTCTGGGTTGGCATAGGCGTCCGGATTCCACATCGAGGAGGCATCCACAGCGAGGTGAGATCCCTTTAGTACCGTAATGCCGTCAGGAAGCGCGGTGTCACGCACCGCTTTGCGCTCCAGAGTGACCAGGAAGGGCAGAGTCCTTTGACCTTCCTTGATGACACTGTCGAGCAGCTTCATGCTGAATAGAGCATTCGTCGTCCAACCGGACGTCGCGATTGCGTCTTGAATCTCATTCCTCTGTGGCTCGATGAGGTTCGACAGGAAATTGAGGATGCTGGCGTTTGTCGTTGAAACGACGGAGGATCGAAAGGGCGATGATAGTAATGGCAGTGCCGATCGCCAGAAAAGATCTTTCACTCATTGTCGGGAGGGGTGAATCAGTGACGACTCGTGTCTGCCATTTCTGATTGCTTGACCTACCCATCTATTTGTAGTACGACATCAACTACTGTTGTTCTCTGGTCAGCTCAAGCAGCGCTGACTCATAGTGAGTGGGTGGTATTGACTAATTCAGCACATGTCCATTGCAAGAGCACAATTATCGTCCATCCCAGGTCGCCGAGAAGGTGCTCCGTTTCCCGAGTATATGTCCTGCCTCACGCATCTACTGGACACCGGCCAGGAGCACCATGCAATGAGGGCTCACGGAAATTGACACCGCGTGTCCCGGGAACGGAGGCTCGAGAGCGCGGGTTGTTGGAGCTGTCATGCCTTCATACACCAGGTCTGCTCAGCAAATATTTGCGAGCTTCCGATATTGAGCTTTCCTTTGTAGAGTAATTGAATTTCTCGTTACGAGCTTTGTCTAAGCCGTCCAGCATGGCGACATGCGTTTGTCCAAGGCTGGGTATGATCCCCGCCCTGCTGCGCTTTGTACTGGCCCATATTGCGTACAAGTCGCCCGAAGCCTGCCTCTCAATTTTCAGAAGTACATCCAGCACCCGCTAAAATCATCAGAACAAAAGAGAAAGGTGAACCACTCTTTCCTCATTGTCAGCCTCCCACTCATCTTGGACTCATCATGCTGCTCTATGCCGAGGCCTGGGCAGGCGCATCAGCAGGCAACTTCTCGATCTCAATCTTTGGCATGGCAGCGCCGGTGCCGCCGAGGTCGGTGGCGCGGGCCTTGGGGTTCTTTGTGTAGTAGTTGCTGATGGCGGACTTGATGGCGTCCTCTGCCAACATCGAGCAGTGAACTATTGTCGTGTGTCAGCATTACCGCTCCCGGTCACTGATGTCCGAATGTTGGTTGTGATGACTTACGCTTGACCGGGGGCAAGCACAGCTCCTTTGCAATCTCGGTATTCCTCACTCTTCCGGCCTGCTCCAAAGTCATACCCCTCACCAACTCTGTCAAGTAGCTGCTGCTGGCAATCGCACTGCCGCAACCGAATGTCTTGAACTTGACGTCGGTAATAGTGTCGTTATTCGGGTCCACCTTGATCTGCAACTTCATGACATCTCCGCAAGCCGGCGCGCCGACGAGTCCTGTGCCGACGTCCTGGTCGTTCTTCTTCATAGATCCAACGTTACGCGGTCTCGAGTAGTGATCGAGTACCTTCTCGTGGTATGATCGGCGTAGAGGTGCTTGTGCGCATGGTGCGAGTGTGCGGGCGATGAATTGGGGACGGGCGGAGGTCGATGTGAGCCGGCTGGCTTGCGCCGGGATAGTGGAGATAGCGCGCTTGAACATGGTTGTGTAGAGGTGTGTGGTAGGATCTGTGCGGTTCCTGGAGTTCGTCGTTGATAGATTCCTCAGTGTGAGGTGTTGGTTGAAGAGTTGTTTCTGTGGCGAGGGTCCAATGTCGTGGTGATGAGGTCGAGAAGTCCTCGGCTTACCTAAGGCGGGATGACGCTCTTTGTCCGAAAGAGGTAGTGAAGAGCGAACGAGACCGCGAGTGCGAGGAACGAAATTGAATGCCTTCACGGTGGTATCTCTGCACTGTGGCTGGTCAACTTGAGCACAGGTTATTAATAGCTAGAGCAAGCGGAACAGTCACAGACGTGTCCAGATATTGGGCAGGTAAGTCAGTAGACACGCCGAAGTCGTACAGGTAACTCAACGGGACAAGCGAGTAGAACTAGTCGGCAAGGCAGTTAGTAGCAAGTGATGACAGCCGCACAAGACAAGTTAGCAGGACAGGCTAAAGGATCGTGCAGGTCAATTAGCAGACTTGTCAAGTAGTCGTGCAGGTAAGTTGATGGATACGCTCAAGCAGCTAATTTTGTTGGCAAGAAACAGAGGAATCCGACACCCCTGAATCAGTAGTGACGCGCATGTCAGATGTACAGAAGTACGGGAGCTGAATAGCTCCACTGTGTGAGATTCGACGTGACAGCGTACCGACAAGGTACTTGCTGAACTCTACGAGCCATCTAACAGGCGGTCTCGCCGGGACCGCGCCTCCCCTCGGTGCACAACTGTACGTGTGTCGTGCCGTAAGTCCCACATCATACCCTACTCCAGCATGCTCGCCTGGTTCGAGTACAGCACATCCACCACACTTCCCAGCTTCTCAATCGTGTCGAGCGCCGCATCGTAGCCAGTATCTCTCTCGGTCTCCTCGAAGATCTCCAACACACCATTGCCCTGATCCAAAACACCGATAATGACCTTGTCCAGAATCATCTGACTGAGCTTCCTCTCCACCTGCGCAACGTCCAGGCCGACCATCTTTGCAATGTGGCTGATCTCGACCCTCGAGAACGGCTCAATCACTTTGATGAGGTTCTGCTCCAGCATGCTGTCGTAGAGGCGGCGGAGATGGGATGCGATGAATCTGTCGCTGCCCAGCTCGTAGCGGTAGGCGTGCAGGGCTTGCTCGTACTCCTCCAGACTCCGGTTGTTGTGTGCGCGTGCGATGGCCTTCATCGCGTCCAGATTCTTGCCTGCATACCTGATTGCGTGCTTTGAAGTCATGAGCACATCGACATCGTCCTTGAGGTTGAGCATGACCTTGCAGAGCAGCATGTACTGCAAGGCGGATGTGGCTTTGATCGGATCGTCCTGAGCGTGATATCCCTCCATGGCCTCGATGAAATATGAGAATGCGGTGTTGAAGTCTCCGTCCTCCGCGTGCAACTGTCCAGACTGCATATCCAGATTCGCCTGCAACAACGGCGGCGTGTACACTGACGCCGCACTCGTGCGCGCACTGGTCAGTGCAGCTCGTCCCTTTGGTAGATTGCCCAGCGCATGGTATACTCTGCTCTCCAGTAATTGCACCTCCACCAACACGAGCTTGTCATCCAACCGCTTCAGCTCTTTCAACAGGCCATTGATGAGCGTGAGAGCCTCATAGTATGACTGCTTCTGCATATGGAGGCCCACCAGCCGGACCTCGAGGTTCTGGCGGAGGAAACCTTGACGTTGGGATACGGCCCAATCGATGCATGACTTTGTAACTTCGATTTGTGTGTCGGTAGTGTTTGGAATGGCGTGGAAGAGGTCGAGCAATTGGCGGACTGTGAAGGATATCAGTCCGCAGAACTTTCGGATACATTTCAATCGATGAACATACCTAGCTTAGCAGTCTTCGCCCGGGCGAAGCTGGTGAGGACATCTCTTGTTTGCTGGATGAGGTTGGAGAGGTCCTGTGTCCGCTTGTGGTCGCGGTAGAGCTCGCCGAGGCCGATGAGAGCATTCTCGAACTCTCGAACCGCCTTGTCATTTGAGCCAGGTGGTTTCGAGAGAATGTCCTTGTAGATGGCTTCGCTCTTCTGTGGCTCGTCTTTGGACAGCTTTCGCGCTTCCTCGATCCGCTTCGCATTGTCCTCCGCTGCCATGATGAAGATTGAAGTGCTGGAATGAGATGAAGCCGATGTCGAGCTTCAGCAGCCTTGATGGGTGAGGATGGCAAGATGGCGTTGTCGTAAGGTATTATGGAAATCTGCTGGCTTGGAGGCAAGAGAGCACATGCGCAGAGCTATTAGAGTTTCGGCCACAGCTCCGCGCCTTCCAAGTTCCTCCACCTCGAACTTTTTTGTTGGACTTTGCGACTTGGCTGCCCACCACACGGAACATGGACACACGATGAAGATCAAAGCGCTCACACGCTCTTCGAGCTCGCACCAGGCGCCTGGTAGCGATGTCGCTCGCCAACCTCGAAACCTCGATCCCGCCCTGCATCCTTTCGAACGGGCGAGAGAATACACCCGAGCATTAAATGCCACCAAGATGGAGCGCATGTTCGCTGCACCATTCGTCGCACAACTGGGAAGAGGCCACGTCGATGGAGTATATACTCTTGCAAAAGATCCGCATTCTCTGGACCGGTTTGCAAGTGGGAGTGGCGACGGAGTGTTGAAAGTCTGGGATTTGCCTAGCCGAGACGAAGTGTGGCAGACACAAGCACATGAGAACCTGGTCAAGGGAATGTGTTGGACACAAGACAGGAAGTTGTTGAGCTGCGGGACAGATCGGACGGTCAAGCTCTACGATCCCTACAACTCACCCTCCAACAGCAAGCCCGCGGCGACATGGCTGGGATCGAATGCCTTTACAGCGCTGAGCATACATCGCCACGAGCCGGCATTTGCTGCCGCATCTTCGTCCGCTATTCAACTCTACGACCTCTCTCGACCTTCTACAACACCCACGCAGACCTTGGCCTGGCCAACCAGCATTGACACGATCACTGCTCTCGCCTTCAACCAGTCCGAGACCTCACTCCTAGCATCCTGCGCTACAGATCGTTCTCTGGTCCTCTACGATCTCCGAACGTCTTCACCTCTCCATCGGAGTATACTCTCCATGTCTAGCAACAGCATCGCATGGAACCCGATCGAGCCTTTTAATCTGGCAGTCGCCAACGAGGACCACAACATCTACATGTTCGACAGCCGAAATCTCAGCCGAGCTTTGAATGTTCTCAAAGACCATGTATCGGCCGTCATGTGCGTCAGCTTCAGCCCGACCGGCCAAGAGCTCGTATCTGCTTCGTACGACCGCAGCATCCGACTATGGACACCGACAAAGTCTGGCCACAGTAGAGACATTTACCACACCAAGCGAATGCAGCGCGTGTTCTCTTGCACCTTCACCGGCGACTCCAGCTATCTCCTGTCAGGCTCGGACGACGGAAATATCCGCTTATGGCGAGCAAATGCGAGTGACCGGAGTGGCATCAAGTCTGCGCGAGAACGACAGAAGATCGAATATGACGAGGCACTCAAGGAGAGATGGAAGCACATGCCCGAGATCCGCAGAATTGGCCGCCACCGACACGTGCCCAAAGTTGTGAAGAAGGCAGCCGAGATCAAGGGCGAGGAGCTGCGTTCAATCAAGAGGAGGGAAGAGAACGAACGAAAGCATTCCAAGAAGGGGCTGCAGAAGCGCAGAAGCGAGCGGGAGAAGATGATTTTAGCGACCGAGCAGTGATATGCTGTCATGAGGTTCATGAAGGCATTGCGTTGGCGTTTCGGGGGGCATACTGGTCGGCGCTCATGTGAGGAATATCATGCGAACTGTATCATGCGCCACAGTGTTCGGGAATAGTACAATTCCTTTCGCTTTTCGTCTCGTGCTCACCCTCTTTCTTTCATCTCAAACCGGTTGCGTAATTTACGCCAAGCATTTTGGGGAGCTGTTTCGCTTAGAACTAGTTCTACCTCGACATTGAACAACTTCCATCTGCTTCACCAACTCTTCTTTCTATCACCACACATCATCAACATGTCCCGCACCGGCAGTACCACCCTGTACGTCACTGGCTTCGGCCATGGCACGCGCGCGCGCGATCTCGCCTACGAATTCGAACGGTACGTTGCGCATCTCTCGAGCACCCTCGACCGGCCACCCTCCCATCTCCTCCATCGAATGCCCTCCGAACACCGAAATCCTTCCTGCCTTCACCCTCGATCTGCATTCCCCTTGCGAACCTCTTGTGATGTCGCGCCCTTTATTGAGCTGGCCGCTCGAATACTCCACAAATCGTAGAAGAGCTTGGAAGAGCTTGGAAGAGGATACTGACATATTCCAGCTACGGTCGTCTCGTCCGCTGCGACATTCCAGCTCCTCGCACTGCTTCTAGCAGACTGTAAGTCGCAATGTCAAGCTGCCGCACTTGTGCCGCGACGCTAATGACAGGAACAGCTTCGCCTTTGTCGAATACGAGAGTCGTCGTGATGCTGATGATGCTTACCACGAGATGCACAACAAGCGCATTGGCCGCGACGATCTTCTGAAGATTGAGGTAAGAATCCAATGACACTCTGCTCCCCTCAATGTCCGCTGACATAACTTACAGTGGGCTCGCACTCCACCTTCGGCCAGCTGGCGCTTTGACACCGGCCGTGACGGCGAGCGTGGCGCTGAGCCTCGTGGCAGCGACCGTGGTGACCGTGGCAGCGCTAGAGGTGGTGGCCGTGGAGATGACCGTGGTGTGCGCCGTGAGCGTTCTCGTGGCCGCGGAAGATCTGGCAGCCCACCCCGCGCCCGCCGCGCCGAAGACGACCGCGAGCGTGACTATGACCGTGGCGGCGACCGCCGTGAGCGTCGTGACCGCACTCGCAGTCCCGAGGATCGTGATCGCGACAGGAAGATGGAGGACCGTGATCGCGACGACGACCGAGAGCGCGAACCACGTGAGCGTGAGTACGAGCAAGAGAACGGTGCTGCAAATGGCGAGGACCGCAAGGGTGAGTTCTGGACACGAGCTTGAGAGGATACCCATCTCTGACATTGTAGCAGAAGTGAAGGAGGAAGAGCTCCCACCCGCCCATGACGACCTGGACACTGCGGAGTAGATGCGCCAAGAACGATACCCGCCGAGATGAGAACACGGTACAGAAGGTGTTCGCTCAGCATAAGTAGCATGTGGCGTGGCTCGCAGCACAAAAGCAGACTGGACGGCGTTTTCTTGATTAACCACTGTACTTCAGTATAACCTTCGAGCACACCGATTTTGTCCGGACCACATAGCAACCTCCGAATCGATCGGCATCACGAACGACTCGAATACCGCCGTGTTTCCTTCGCCCATTCACATCCCCGTCCTCCCCTCGACGCCCATTTCTTGCGCATACGCTCCTTCGAATACACCTTGACTGTTCACCACCGACCGACTCCCTCGATGCGGCGAATCGCCCTCCCTTCTCGCTCGATTGCCTCTTTTCCCGACGAAGACGAGACGCTCACGAGGTCTACACCTTTGTCTACCTCGACGATCAAGAACGAGGTGAGCACTGATGGAACGCAGACGCGCGACTAACATTTCACGGCGGCGAACCAAGTGATGATGAGTACGATGTGCACAGGTCGTAGTATTCGTGAATCCAGATAGCTATATAAATGGCCAGACCTCACGCGAGGCTACTCCAAATCCTCCGCTCTCTTTGTCGGTGGACTCGTTCGAGGTTTCGAGCTCCCGTCCGCGCTATAGCGCGTTGCCAACGTCAGGCTGTCTCGCATGAGGTCGGCCCTCACACTCGAAGTGCTGTCTCGTCCGATTGCAAATTCTCCCCCGAGTGGACCTCTACCTTTGACGCTCGCCTCCTCTTCTTCCACGATCTCGTGCGCCTCCTTCCGGGCATCACTCCGCATCTTGCTGTACTTCAACCAATTGTATCCCGCAATACTCGCAATAGTCACGATCAAGCCGCTCACGTTGATCGGCGAGAGCTCATCTCCAAAGGTCGCCGACGCCGCAGAGATGGTCAGCACCTCCTTGAAGATCCCGCACACGGACAGCGTCACCACACTCGTCCTCTTCAACAATGCAAACTCCGCCGCGACCATCATAAATGCCAGGCATCCTGGAAACAGCATGATCAAGATTCCGAGTAATGTCCCTTTCGCTGCCGTCAAGTCTGCCACTCCCTTCACAATCGCTGCCGGTCCTTCTATCGGCAGCGCCAACACCACCAACGCCACGAACATGACCGGCGTGAGGAAGAAAATGCTCGCGAAGGGATTACTCGTCGCCGGATTCCTCAGCAACAAGATCTGCGTCAACGACCATCGAAAGCCCGAGCAGAACGACGCCGTCATGACGAGCATGAAGCCCAGTGCGTTGAACGCTGTTTCGCCTGCTACCATCATGATGACTCCCACCGTCATGAGTAGAATGATGGCACAAAGTCGCCAGGTCGGTTTCTCGAGCAGGAAGAGGAAGGCGAATACCAGGACGAAGGCGAGGACCGAGGACTTGCACATGGTGAAGAAGGTGAGGGAGATGAAGCGTAGGGAGAAGTTTCCCAGACCGATGTCGAGAGCTGTCGCGGTGCCGCAGGGCGTGATGCGGGTGAAGTAGAAGGACTTCGTCATGAGGGTGGGTCTCTCGGCGGGAGGTGGAGGTGTGTCTTCGTCGGTATTGAGTTGGGAGTATGCGCCGGTACGTTTGTGAGCATGTTGGTGTGCGAGATTATAGGCGTCCGCTGCGGCTTGTGGACGAAAGCGAGGGAGGAAGAAGAGGACTGTCGTCGCGAGGCTGAATTGGACGAGCATGTGGAGGGAGGTGGTGAAGAGTGGGAAGTGGAAGTCCAGCCCTTTATTGCCAGCGGAGAACATCCATTTGTTGTAGACGGAGATGCTTATCGAAAAGCTATACCAGAGCAGAATGAGAATCGTGTTGATGACCGTGTTCTTGATCAGACTCGCGCGTGCGATGCCTTCTTCGAGCTTCCTCTCTGCTTCGGCTTCGTTTGGTGTGAGGTTGTGCTTCTGTTTCCGCCGTCTTGTTTTGCGATGTGATGATTGTGTCAAGCCCGTCTCTTCGTCCTCTGATTCGTCTTCTGATAGCGTTGACAGCTCGAGCTCCTCGGAACTGGATGGTCCTCCTCCTACTTCAGAGCTATCGTGGAGCTTCACGTCGCCAGACTCTCGCGAGCCTCTCCGAGGTTCGCCAGAGCTTGCGGCGGACTCCATATTACGTTTCTCCCTCGTGATGCTCGGCCGACAGTCTGATGCAGGCCTCCGATGGGCGGTCTACGTGTTTCCCAGCATGGAGCTCTTCATGTGGTCCTCGAAGGGGGGATATTCGGACGCGAAGAACCGTGGAAGATCGTGAGGATCGCTCTGCACGCCGGAGTCTCGTGGTATATCGTCCGGTAGAGCCAGATGGGACACTGCTGTTTCAGCACAAGCACGTTCTGGGAATGTTGGGCTCGGTTCGGTATGGTCATCGACTCATCAGGCTCCTGAAGTCCGAAACATGTCACCTGGATCTGCCGGGCCGTTCAAGATGGGCGGAGTTCACTCCGGCGCAGAAGAGACCCTGAATTCAAACACAAGGAGGTTGAACGAAGTCGACTTCAGTCTTCGCAGAACGCAGTACAACTTCATCTTGCCGGAACGAATTGCTCGAACACCTTCCGCCTACTGCTCAAGGCGACGCACCGACAGCCAGACGCAATGCCACAGTCCACGGCTAATCGTCCGTGGAGTTCAAGCTAATCCCCCCTTCTGCCCGCTAAGATGGATAGGGTGCCTCCTCACACCAGCAAGAGTCTACCATCTCTAGCTTGCATCAGCATTGTATCAACAACAACCTGCTCATTCTCCAGATTGATTAGTGCACCCCAAGCATCAGTGCAAGACGACCCACACCTTCTACTCGAACATCAAGCTAGATCCGCACAACCAGAACACCCCTCTGCAACGAATTCCCTCAGTTGTGCATGGATCGCATCCTTCCGGCACAGAATGGAGCTTCGAGGCAGTGTCCAACATCGAAGTAACCCCCCATGAATGCCTTGCTCCTGATCAAAGACATGCACATGCACGCAATTGATCCGCAGATCGGTGTTCCATCAAAGCCGCGGGACGCTTCGGACTAAGCGGATGGTAGGACGATTTGAATAGTGCTGTGGCGCTTCTGTCATTCTTACAGCTACAGACAGTGAGGACGATTCATCAAATCTTGCCTCTTTCTCTGCATTGCAAATGTTCTCAACGATGCCGCCTTCTGGCGCCTAATTCGTCTGCTGCACGAGCGAGGTGAACGCTGCTGCAAGAAAAGATACGTTCGCCAACGATGGATCGAGGAAGGATGTCCCGAGGTCTTATCGAATTTCGAGGCTCAGTCGTGACAGCACCCACGCCACTGTGTCCAAGCATCTAATTGAAGTTGAAAGCATTCCGACACAGCGGACAAGTACTCGCATTGCTGCTCTTGAACCACTTGAACAGACAGCTCGCATGGAACAAGTTCTTGCAGGTCTGGCAGCGCTTGGTGGGCAGTTCCTTGGCTCCGCTGATGATGGAATAGCAAATGGCGCATTCAGTCTGGCCCTTGAGGGTGCCGCTGACGTTCTTGCGCCAGGCGGCGAGAGCGTCGGTGATGCTGCCGTTCTGTGGGAGATGACGTTAGCAAATCTTATTTGTTGATAGCGACGATACCACTCACCGAGAACGTAATGACTCCTTGGCAATTCCGCAGCCAACTCTGCCATTTCTCCTCCTTGACAGCCACGCGATTGACGCTGGACACCTTCGCCGCATCGAGGGGATACGCCTCTGGCAAGACGACCTTGATAGCCATATGCTGCTCATCAACCAAGTATGCGACGTTCACCTCTCGACTTCGCATACCAACCTTGACGGTCATATTCTCGTAGTCCGGATCGTCCTTGACGCTCTTCTCCGCCCAGTCTGCGACTTCTTGCAGGCTGGAGGTAATAGTCAGCGGACTGATGTACTTCGCTGTCCAAGTCTCGATGATTTGAGGAGTTTGTCGACTGCGGATGTCCAGGACATAGGCTTTGACCAGGCTAGGGAGGTGGGTGAGCGAGAGGTAGTAGAGATGCGTCAGTAGCCACTGCACATCTCGCTCGACATTGGGTTCTGATTCGGAAGCGTACTCCTTGACGTCGAACTTCGATGCGTCCACCGGTCGTCCGCGGGTGTGGCCGAGGAAGTCAAATGTCAGGCTCAGTAGGCCACTTAGATAGCCGCCTTCCTTGAGCTGCTCCACATAGTCGGTCTTCACCCGGTAGCTGGAGCCATTGAAATGTTCGAAGATGATTCGCCAGCTGTTGAGAAAGCCTTGTAGCTGGAGAGGCATCGTGACGTCGAACGAAGCGTCAGCAAGCGTATCAAGCGTCGGTGCTTCGATGATGAGAGAAAGCAACTCGTCGGGTAGCTGTGCCGTCTTGTTCTCCAGCGCAGCGTCGAATGAGATCTGCTCCTGGGCAGCAGGGATGTGCTTTTGGAGAAGGGCGAAAGTGGCGCTCTGGATGGCGTGCGAAGGAGCGTAGAGTAGTGGGAAGAGATCCTCGGCATTATCCAGAGATTTGACAGGCAGTCTTGAGAGTGTTCGCGCCAGTAATTCGTTGGTGATCATCAACGGCTGATGTTGCGTATCGGAGATCTCGCTTGACGATTTTAGCAAGTTCACCAGACCATGGTAGATCTGATCCTTGTTCTCCTTCATTGTCTCTACAAGATCGTCGTTGGGCTCCTCCGCTGTCGTGAGCCTCTGTAGTGCGGCAAAGAGTTTCAACGAAGCGTTGGTGACGAGAATATCACTCTCCGAGAGATCCGTGCTATCTACTGTTGTCGTTGATGCATTCCAAAGTGAGACCAGACTCTTCACAACTTGTGCCCAGTGTTCTCCATACATGTCAGACATGCTCGGCATGAGTGCGGTGAGAACCTTGAAAGCCTCGGATTTTACGGCAAGCGATGCTTCTGTCCCAAACCAAGAGATGATATGCTTGACCATGAAGACCAGTCTGTTCTTCGCGATCGTGGACGCCATATCCTCCTGGGAATTCAGGATGGCATTCAGAGCAACAAGCGACTCGAGCCCTACATTCTCCTTGGCCTGGATATCGAGAGCGGTGAGATCGGCCACCAACTCGTTGCACAGTCGAGTAAGATACTGAGTGCCTGCGAGCGGCTGTGCGTACTCCGCAATGTACCCTATAAGCGCGAGCGAGTCTCTGCTAGAGCGAACAGCGCGCAAAGTGTCTTCGCAAGATTTGGTCAGCTCGACGCCATGTCCCTGCAATTCGAATTTGTTCTCATGCGCCTTAACTGCTGCGAGAGATGCATAGTATACGAGCGGCGAAGACTTCTCGGATTCTATCTTGAGCGTGGCGAGAGCGGCGAAGAAGGCGTCCTCGTCTTGTGTGGAAGCCTTTGCAAGCAAAGCGTGGGTATCTCTCACAAACTCCATGATTTCATGCTCCAACGCTTGCCCTTCACTTGACAGCCAGAGCCCATTGGCGCCTTGAATGCTCAGACAGTCCTCAGCCAGCAGTACACAGACGCTTAGAAGCGCGACGTATGCTGGCGTGTGTTCGTCAGAGAGGGAGGCGGCTTCAGCACCGAGCGTTAATGTCAAGTACATGGAAATTCTGAGAGCCTGTGAGAGCCCTTCACCGTCGTACTGCGGTACTTGCCCGGAATTGGAAGTTTGCAATTCCACAAGATGAACGGCACCGCCAAGTGGGCTGAGGAGTCCAAGAGATACCTTTGGAGGCTTCATCACTGCAATAATTGCCTGTCGGAAGACGTCGATGTTGGGCAGGCTTTGTTCAACATTGCTGTCTGCTGCGTTCGTCTTCTTGCCCAACTCAAGGACCGTGTCGATGGGCAGTGAGTGTGACGAAACATTTTCAAGATTGTGGAGGATCATGTCGAATCGAGCACCGGAGGCTTCGCTGCCGAGCGTCAATGTCAGCTTCGAAGAGAGCGCTGATGCCTTCTCAGCCACGCCGTCGTCTGCGGCTTGCTCTAGTCTCAGGACGATTGGCATCAGCTGTTCGCCTGGTCCATTCGAGTCGGACATGAAAGCTTTCAGCGCTTGCGAATTGGTAGAGGCGATCTTGTCGAATGTTGTAAGGGCGGCCTGTTGCTGAGGTCCAGATAGTGATAGCGAGTCCGTCAGCTGCGAGAGTAGACGATCAGAAGTCGCAGGGGCAACGACCCCAAGCTTCAAGAGATCCGAGAACAGATCTGAAGCTGGGGTATCATCATGGGCAACCGCGAGTGTTCCCAGGAAACTCTGCAAGGATTCGGACGATCGAGCAAGCTCGATGGCTTGAGAAGGAGTGTTCATGGGAATGAACGCATGTAACGCCTTGGCCTTCGAGTCGTCTCCATCATCACTCCTCAATATGGCTTCTAATGTCGAACCGAACGCTTCAGTGAACTCTGGCTCCGAAGCGACTGCGTACAGGCAGCGGGCCAAGTGCCGTTGAGACGGACTGTACATCAGGCCTGGCACATCGCTCTTCAAAAATTCCAGCAGGGTGTTCCTGAAATCTTGATCTATGAGCAATTGAGGAGAACAGTTTCGGAGTTGTTGCTCGATGATAGCAGCCGCCCCGTACGGCTTGCCATTGCGAGACTTCAGCAGCGCAATCGCCTCGCTCAGGATCTTCGCATTGGCGTCGGCAGACACAGATATCATAGAATCCGGCAAGTCGTACGTCGGGCTGTACAACTCTCTTTGAAGATCAGCCCAGCGCTCGCCTGTGGTAGCGACATGCTTTTGGGACTTGTCAAAGTCTCTCGACTGCTCTGGCTGGGACGCTCTTGCGACTTCGATCAGCTTATCGGCATACACCGGCCACTCTTGCTCCAAGAGCGGTCCGACACGCTTGATCATTGCAGCCTTGGATACCAGCTGGGCTGCTTTCGCGCCAGTCACGCTCCAATGAGAAGTCTCGTCGGAAGGTTGCAGATATTGGCTGATGAGAGGCAATGCGAAACTTTGAAGTAATTTGTCGCAGTCTTCGCTTGACAGCTGCTGAGATACCAAGTCAACGAGCGTGAAGTATGCTGGCCATGCCGCAGTGGCGTTGAAGCGCTCCTCTTTCCGTGTAATGCCATCTCGTGCTGCCAGTATGAGGTCCGCTGAGTCGTCGTACGATCTGGGCAGAACTTCTGTGGGCAAGGTCTGAAACACGTTGCTCATAGCGTCCCAGAATCCTGGAGGTCCAGACTGTGATCCAGTTTTGAGGCATTGCCGAAGACGAGATGTTGCCGATTTCTTGCCTGTGTATGCATCCGTCCAGACCGATGGAAGCTCTCTTGAGAGAACATGCAGAGTTTGCGCATAGTCCAAACTCGACCCTGTCTGATCCGAGGGCAGACCTTTGTAAAGATATGCGTGCGAGACCAGCTTCAGGTTGTCGCCAACAAATGCGGACTGTTTATTCAAGCACACTCGGACCAACCGATGAAGCGCTTTGCGGACGCTGGAGTCTGGATGTGCGGCATTCTCCCAGAAGCCTTTGTCGCTGAATACTGCTTCGTAGAGATAGCTCTGTTTCGCAACTTCCTCGGCTGGCAGATGCTCCAGTAAACTTGAAATGACTGAAATACTGGTGGCCACCACGCGGGAATGAGTCGCTTGAGCATCTTCTACGCTCACAGCGCGCTCGTCACTCAAGGTCTGGACAGTCTCATGGAGCAGAGCATCGCGGCAGTACTCCAAAATGGCCTCTTGGAAAGCTCTTCGAAGACCTTGAATCTTCTCCTGGCTCGGGAATACCGCTGACAAGGCATCCTGAGCAGCTTTTGCGGCGGCCCGATCGCTGTCGAACAATCCCGAAAGCCAGGCGCCCGCGATCTTAGGCAAATGCTTCGCCACGCGCTTCCCACACTTTGCGCACAGCTGACCGTTCAATGAGTGCGCCAATTGACGGACCCGACGGGCATTGTCGATCGAAAGGCGAGGGAATAAACGGACCCAGGTCTCTAGAACTGCATCGCTGATATCATCGTCCGTCAACAGTGCGGCCTGCAAATCCTCCAATGCCTTGGTCTTTGTCGTGCTGTCCTTCTTCGTGAGATTCTTGAAAGCAACCACGACTTTCGAGTCGCTGATGCCGGAATAGTCCAGAGGCTCTTGGATGTACGAGAGCGTCGAGGATTGTGTTGAGCCAAAGCCAGAGTTGCCAAAAGTCCCCGCCCGGCCACTGCTTGCCTGCGACTTGAATTTCCGGCTGCTCATGATAACGGTCACCGTACTGTCGTGCAAGGCTGCCGAGAGCTAACAGAAGACCTCGCCAATGAGATCCAAGGAGAGCCCAGCAAAGTGGTATTAGAGAAGGAGACGAAGTGAATGGGAAAAGTTGAGGATGCTCCAACGACGTCTGCAGTTTCTCGATTTTAGCATGACGCTGATGCGGCTGAATAAGGTTGGCGCTAGTATCGACGCTGCAGGAAAGCACGTGCCAGCGCGTCAACTTCGATCGTCGTCAGTCATCTTCAACATCTCCACATCAATTGACTTCATCTCTCCTGCATCGACCGCCACAGTATACATCGATACCGCTGGGGATAGCCGGACTACTCATATCAGCCACGGAGCTTCTGCCCGACTTTGCTATGCGGTGGCGAGCATGAACGGGATTGATCTGGACTCCACTTCCGCCTCAAGATGAAGTTCTTCATCGAGGACCTTCCGGTCCTCTTCCCTTACCCCAGGATCTACCCGGAGCAGTATGCCTACATGTGCGATCTCAAGCGCACGCTGGACAGCGGAGGCCACTGCGTGCTGGAGATGCCTTCGGGAACGGGAAAGACAGTCTCTTTGCTGTCGCTCATTGTGGCGTACCAACAATTCTACCCAGAGCATCGAAAGCTCATCTACTGCTCCCGTACAATGTCGGAGATCGAGAAAGCTCTGGCGGAACTGAAGGCGTTGATGAAGTATCGGGCTGATCAACTGGGCGAGGTAGAGGACTTCAGAGGGTTGGGTCTCACAAGTCGAAAGAACCTTTGTCTGCATCCATCGGTGAAGCGGGAGAAGAGTGGCTCGGTAGTTGACTCAAGATGTCGAAGTCTGACGGCTGGGTTTGTAAAGGAGAAGAAGGAGCGAGGGGAGGACGTCGATCTTTGCATCTATCACGACAACCTGGATCTGTTGGAGCCACACAACCTCATTCCACCGGGAGTATGGACGCTAGATGGAATGCTGCGCTACGGCGAACAGCAGAAACAATGTCCGTACTTCACCGCAAGACGAATGATGCCGTTCTGCAATGTCATCATCTACTCCTACCATTACCTGCTGGACCCCAAGATCGCCGAAAGAGTATCAAAAGAGCTGTCGAAGGACTGCATCGTGGTCTTCGACGAAGCCCACAACATCGACAACGTTTGTATTGAATCTCTGAGTATAGACTTGACGGAGGATTCGTTGAGGAAGGCCGCCCGAGGAGCCAGCAATTTGGAGCGGAAAATCACTGAGATGAAGGACACCGACGCCGAAAAGCTTCAGAATGAATATGCGAAGCTGGTGGAGGGACTTCGAGAAGCTGACGAAGCACGAGATGAAGGAGCCTTCATGTCAAATCCTGCGCTTCCAGATGATCTGCTCAAAGAGGCGATACCCGGCAACATCCGACGAGCAGAGCATTTCACGGCATTCTTGAAACGCTTCATTGAATACCTCAAGACTCGGATGAAAGTCCTTCATGTCATCTCCGAGACACCTCCCTCCTTCCTGCAGCACTTGAAGGAACTCACATTCATTGAGAAGAAGCCTTTGCGCTTTTGTGCTGAACGCTTGACCTCACTTGTGCGCACATTGGAGCTCAGCAATATTGAAGATTACCAGCCGTTGCAAGAAGTTGCGACATTTGCGACTCTGGTGGCAACCTACGACACCGGCTTTCTCCTCATCCTGGAGCCTTATGAATCCGACACCGCAACAGTCCCGAACCCGATTCTCCACTTCACCTGTCTAGATGCCGCGATCGCAATTAAACCGGTATTCGATCGCTTCAGCTCGGTAATCATCACATCAGGAACCATCTCGCCCCTCGAAATGTATCCCAAGATGCTCGGATTCACAGCGGTCGTGCAGGAGTCGTACGCCATGACGCTTGCCAGACGTTCTTTCCTTCCGATGATCGTCACGAGAGGATCAGATCAAGGTCAGATGTCTTCCGGCTTTCAAACTCGAAGCGATCCTGGAAACATTCGCAACTACGGCGCGTTGATGATCGAATTCTCGAAGCTGACTCCCGATGGTATCGTGGTGTTCTTCCCATCATATCTCTACATGGAGAGTGTGATCTCCATGTGGCAGGGCATGGGTATTCTCGATCAAGTGTGGAAGAGCAAGCTGATTCTGGTCGAGACGCCTGACAGTCAAGAGACATCTCTTGCACTCGAGACGTACAGGACTGCTTGCAGCAATGGCAGAGGGGCAGTCCTGCTCTGTGTCGCTCGTGGCAAGGTCTCCGAAGGTATTGATTTTGATCACCATTACGGCCGCACTGTGCTGTGCATCGGTGTACCCTTCCAATACACTGAGTCCAGGATCCTCAAGGCCCGCCTCGAGTTCTTGCGCGAGACCTATCGAATCAGAGAGAACGACTTTCTCTCCTTCGATGCCATGCGACACTGCGCCCAATGTCTGGGTCGTGTCCTGCGTGGTAAGGACGACTATGGAGTCATGGTGATGGCAGACAAACGATTTGCCAAGAAACGCACGCAGCTTCCGAAGTGGATAGGTAGTGCGATGATGGAGAGCGACGCAAACATGTCGGTCGACCAGGCCGTCGCTGCGGCCAAGAAGTTCTTGAAGAATATGAGCAAGCCTTTCCCGGCAAAGCTGCAAGATGGGATCAGTACGTGGAGTTATGAGGATCTGATGGAGCACCAGAGCAAGCAGCATGCGCACGAGAAGTTGCGGGAGCTGAATGGAGGTGCCGATACTGATGGCTATGGTGGCGATCAAGTCACGGCTGATGCGCAGCGGGACGGAGATGACGACGAGTTTGACATCGGTGAAGATCCCGACATGAGTGCTGCCATGATGGAGCTGGATGCATGAGTGGTCATATACTCCCAGATTTTTCAACGTCCCGTCGTAAAAGGCTGCGTTCAATCCTCGTCTCTGCTCCCATCAAACTACACATTATTGCTCTCCGTCTCTTAGATACAAAAATCGCTGATATCGCTGATAGGTCCAACGCCTGCAGGACTTGCCCCAGATCATCATGGGTACAGTCGTCATTTGGAACACAAAGGACAAGACGCCGATCGCGATGAATGTGTTTGCAAGTCCGCTGGCCTCGATCCATAAACCTGTGTTGCCCTGTTAGTTTCGGATTCTCGTGATCCGCAAATGGCATCGACTTACTGGTTGTGAAAGTGAAGATACAAGCGAGCGTGTTGTTAATCACTGCCACGCCGACCATGCCTTCCAACACCATGTCCGGATATGCGTCCATGAGATATGCCATGGACAAGTCCCCTGCACAACCAAAACCAAAACCAATCATTCCAAGGCCAATGTACGGCGCCGGCCATGCGGCGCCTTGAGATGAAGTGATACCGAACAACATCAGTCCAGCTGGATTGATGAAGGCAGAAGCAAACATGAGCCATAACCGATCTTCCGCTTCGGAGATACCATTTCGACCTGGCCTCTTCGCCATCCACCGCACGAAGACGTCGGAAAACCATCCGCCGTAGACACAGCCAAGGGCCGCTCCGATAAGAGTCGGAACATTCATGATCGCTACCGCCGAGTTGGAGTAGTTCCACGGCGGACCATAGTAATTGTCCTCTTCCACCGTGAGGTAGAACGTCAGCCAGGCGTCTTGAGCTCCCCACTGCAGGCCAGAGTATATCACTGCGGGGAAAGTGAAGACTCTCAAGGTATGGAAGAGACGGTGGAAGTACTGCTTGAAGCCTGTACCAATCATGTTAGGAGCTGGAGTGATGAGGGCAATTCGTTCGCGGTAGGTCCTTCGCCGATCCATGGGCATCGTGTCGCTGTCGGTTGAACCTCTGGCGTCCAGTTGGCCCTTGTCGTCTTTCTTATCGTCGGAGAGGGTTTCCGCAGGTTGCCCGCCCAAGTGACGTCCAAGGATGGCCTCGCGATGGAAAGCAGTCTCCTCCAGTCCAAAGTAGAAGGTGATGAGCGTGGCGCCGGAGATGATGAGACCTGTCCAGCCGACCCATCGCCACGCATCTGCAGCGATGTATCCTGAGACCAAAGGACCAAGGAATGTACCGACCGAGGTTGCGAGGATGTACACACCAAGGACAGAGCCGCGCTGGTGTTGGAAGAATAGATCGGACAAGGACAATTGCGCCAACGCTTCTGCACAGCCTTCTGAGGCACCAACGAACAATTGACACCAGATGGAGTCTTGAATGCCCTGGATGTTCGCGAACCAGGCCAAACCAATCATGGAAAACAGCAAGCTTATCAGGTACTGGATCCGCCGTCCGTAGAGCCACGGCATCGGACTAGCCAGCAAAGTCCAGTACCCGATTCCCAGGAACAACACGCCGGCAGCGGTATTGGCAACGCTGTAGCGGATCCCGAGTTCCTCCAGCATGCCATCGCCCGCAGCTCCAGCACTGTTCGACGTGGCTGCTGTGAGACCTGTGATGAAGAGTATGAGCGTGGCGTGCCAGTACTTCCGCCATGGCGACCAGTTTAGAGGGTCGTTGGGACTGGTCGTTGGCGGAGGCGTAAGTGTGATTTCTTGGTCGCGCAGATGTCCTCCATCTTGTACGAAGAGTTGGAGGGTTCCAGGGAGAACCTCCGGTATGGGATACACTGTAATGGACATTTCCTTCGTTCCAGGATCCCTCGTCCGTCTGGTGAATGGCACTTCTGTAGGCCGGCAAAGATTCGTGTATCGTATATGTCTCCCCAGCCCTACACTAGTGCCCTCCAAGAAGAGCCCATGCGGTAAGATGCGAAGGGGAGAAGAGAAAGCATTCACGTCGTGCAGTTTAAAAACATCACGAGGGCCGAACGGCTGATCCTTCCTTGTCGGGTACAGATTTTTGGCGCTAGTGTGAGCTTATCCTATGACAAGCGGCAGTCGCCCTACCTTGTGCCGACGTCTTGAGTCTTCCCTCGCTTCGACCTCATTTTCTCCATCTCGACTACCATATATCGTCAACGATCTTCGTCAGCGACAGGACTGTGGTAATCGAGCAACGCACTCCCACAGCTCAAAGCCAGATGTCAAATTGCCAACGCAATATGGCTCAATTATATCACATCACCTCGCGGATATGCGACAGTCCTCCCGAGAAGCCTTCGAATTCTGTTTCCGGCCTGAGTGAAGACAATACTTCATTCTGTCACAGCGACGAGACATTCGCCGGCGAGATGCCGGCTACCGACGCTGTCAGCCTGGGACCGAAGCCGAAGAAAAGGGTCAAAGTCATCATCGTAGGCGCTGGCATCGCGGGTCTGCGTGCTGCCTCAGTCCTGCAGCGTCACGGCGTCGAGGTTCTCATTCTGGAAGGACGATCACGCATCGGTGGACGGATCCATACGACTAGGAATGAACACGGCGTGCCGAGAGACATCGGTCAGTTCCTCGACGAGGAATGCGTAGCTGACACTGAGCTGCAGACCTGTGCGGGTCTGCATGAGGGCCGCAGGGCTCCATCGCCTCCAGGGTGTCTCTTTCGTATGTGCTAACTGCTTTCCCACACTATGTAGGTGCGGCTTGGCTTCACGAAACTTCTCAGAACCGCCTCGTCAAACTCATCTCCTCACTCAAGCTTGACTACTATTACGACGATGGTCTCCCACTATACTACACCGAGCAAGGCCGTGCGGGATCGCAATTCAAAGCGAAAAAGGTCGCAGACGAGTTTGCGGACCATTGTGAATGGTTTTACGAGACGCATCCCACCGCTCCTGATCAGAGTGTCTCAGATTTCGTGAACAAATTCGTGCAGGAGCATGAGCTCATCACCAGCGATGAAAGGCTTTGGGCTCCCATGGCCCTGAAAGAGGTCGAACTATGGCTGGGCACTTCGACCGAGCTCGCAAGCTCTCGGCATTTGTCGTACTTCATCACCGAGCGGAACCTGTACATGAAGGGCGGGTACGACAACATCGTGAAGTGGACGGCCGAGACGTTGCCTCCAGACTCCATTAATCTGAACCAAACTGTTGAACGCATCGTGTGGAGCGCTGATGGGCCGTGTGTTGTCGAATGTCATGATCACAATGGGACGTTGTCCACATTCGAGGGCGACGCCGTGATATCGACACTTCCTCTCGGAGTCCTTCGTCTCGATTTGGTCGCCTTCGAACCATGCCTTCCGGACGACATCCAGCACGCTGTGACGAAGTTCAGCTACGGAGCGCTCGGCAAAGTATTCTTCGAGTTCGCTGACGTTTTCTGGTCAAAGAACAACGATCAGGTAGGGAAGGTTCCTGTCTTCTTTCTCGAGAGCTCATCTGACCTCTCTTCGCAGTTCATGTACTATCCTACACCGCCGCACGACGCCGAGGACCCAGAATCCACCTCCGTCAGTTCAGCAAGCTCGCATATCGCGGAAGCCGACAGCATTCTGAACTATGCCACTGTCACTATCAACCTATGGATCATGACCGGAAGCAAAGAGCTCTGCGTGCAGGTTGCCGAGCCTTTGACTCAACGTATCGAGGCAATGACAGACAAGAGATCGCTTTACAAATTCTTCGAACCGCTCTTCCGTCTGCTGCGCACAGAGCCATACAAGGCGTTGCCACGACTGTTGAATATTGAGACAACGAAGTGGACGCAGGAGTGAGTGCAACTTCTGCACTCGTCCAAGTATTGTCACTGACATGTCGATAGTCCACTGGCTGGCTTCGGCACCTATTCCGCGGACAAGGTCGGAGACGAGCCAGAGCTGATGATGGATGCTTTGGACAAGCACAAGGGTTCCCGGCTTCAGTTTGCTGGCGAACATTGCACTATGGTCGCAAATGGCTGCGTCCATGGGGCTTTTGCTACGGGCGAGACTGCGGCGAAGAATCTGCTCTGCACGTTTGGTATTGAGTATGACGGTGGTGACTTTGTCAGCGTCAATTAGACAACGACCTCGAGATCCACAACATACATGATGCATGTATTCGATCCAACCGCAACACACAACTTAGACTCCGGTAGCTTGGACCACATAGCAGAAGGCGGAGAGTCACCGGAGTTGACTCCCCGATACACTCGAAGACAGGTACATCCTCCAAAAAAAAACCCCCGCCGGTTCTCTAGCGCAGACTGCATACTCCAAGCTGTCGGCGTCCGAAGTGTGCGGTGCAAGTTAAGCGGAGCGAGGGAGGTATGTCCAACGGAATGTCTCGCTGTCAGCAGATCACTGCGAAAATAATCCATCACCACTTTTAAAATTCATCGGGCGCGGATCGCTTCTTCGATGCTTCCAGACCAATTGACCCTGCTCTGGACACGACCAACTTCATGTATGCCTCGTTGGCGTAGAGCTGCTTCCATGCGTAAGGGTAGCCCAAAATACCCGCCATCTTGCTGTGAGTCGCACGCGCAACTATTTCGCGACCTCGGTCGATAAGGGTGAGAGATTCTTGTCCGGTTATTGAGGACAAGAAGACGGAGCCCAGCTTGATCGTTCCCAAGGATCCGGAAGAGTGCGACATCATGCAGACTTCGAGCATCCTCAGAGCCGATATGCCCAACTGCTCGATTTTGTACTGCTTTTCGATCAGCTGCCGCTCAAACGACCATCGCGTGAAAGTTGCATACCTTTTCAGCGGCGACGATCAAACGAGTGCACATCGAGCCCCGCCTGCAGAACGAACCGCGCACACCGGCGCCACTTGGAGGCCGTCCGAGCCATTCGACGGGTAATTCGTAGAACTGGCGTAACATGGCGTCCACGACCACTTGATCCTCATCCAGGCGGACTTTGATGGACTCCAGTTTATCCGTACCTGTGCCCTGGTCGCACGCAATGCTGAAGAGTTTCGCATTGGCAGGATAAACCACGCTCTTGTGGACTCTGAATGTCTTAGTCGCGGTGACGATCTCCAAGTCAGACCAGTCTCCAGTCTCATACATGCTACTTCGAAGTTAGCTTGAAAGGAGCACGCGCTGGGACTGACACGCCTGCATACCCGCTCAGTGCAACTCTCGGAGTCTGATCAGCATCTGTCGTTGCCGCCATAGTCGAGGAAGCGTGGTTGTGATGAGACTGTTGTCTGTGCGAAGAATAGAGAAGGCCAGAGACGGAAGAGGTTTGGATATCCGCAGGTGATAGTTGCCCGCCGAGTTATCACATGTAATGAAGGAACGTACTGAAGCAGGTGAACTGGAAGCGAACAGTGAAGTTGGCCTCTGACAGAGAAGTGAGCAAGATGTCGGAGCGACGCAAGACGCACGTGCGATTCTCGAAGGAAGTGCATGCTGAGCGGACAGCGGAGAAACGGCAAACGTAAGGTCGTGACGCTGATATTCCTTGTACATGGTCTACAACTCCAAGCCGTGCTGCCGTATGTCGAGTTTCGTAGGGCCATTTTAGTCGCTGCTGTCCAAATCCGCCTCCGTCACTCGGGGTCGCGTGGTAGGGTGGGACTGCCCCGAGTTTGCCTGGTGACAGTACTGGTGCCACATTGTGAGCTTGGACATACGCCCATCGGCGTAGAGCTTGGTCCACAGAGCGCGATCTCGAAAGATCGCTACCACTCTCCCCGTGGTCGACTTTCCAAGGGCAGGCCACCCGTTTTTCTTGAAGGGTATGGTCTCGCAGGAGTTCGCTGAAGTATGACATGTGACGAAGCGGGCAGAAGCAGATGAAATGAAATCGATCGGTTGCGGCGGAACTCTGGAGCAGTAAAGTGAGCAGCATCAGAGCCGACCCACCTGCGTTTGAAGGTGAATTGGTCATTAGGTCGGCAGCAGACAGAGTATGAATGTAGTCTTCGGGCGGACCTTGTCCTTGTTCATGGCTCAGTATATGCCTTGTGCTTCTTTGGGAGATCCACGCTCTACGTATCCATTGAGATCTCCAGGACCTCAGTCATCGTTCTCCAGCGCCGGGTGTCGCGGGACCTCAGCATGGCGGCACTCGAACGACGCTGCAGTCCACCATAGCACCAGTCGCACATACTTCTCGTTGGCGTAGAACTTGTCGAACAGCTCTTGATTTTTGATGATGAGCCTCATTATCTCGTTGGTTGACCTAGCAACAACCACCTTACCGTTCGTCTTGAATGGCTCGGTTTCGACAGAAGAGAGGAAGACCTCGCCCATAGCGAGGAGGTGCCCAGGTTGAATGTCGGTGCAGAACATGATGCGTACGAACAGGGCGTAGGCCTTTGAAGCCAAGTCCGGAATATCGTACTGTCCCGAAGGTCAGTAAGATGCAGCTTGCCGGACATCGTCGACGAGAATTACCTTGTCAGCTGCAACGATGAGATCTATAGCTGACATGCCCCATACGAAGAGGGACTCCGCCGAGCTGAACTTGTTGTATTGCAGCCAAACCACCGGCAATTCGTACAAGTAACGAAGCATGGCATCCACGACTATCTTGCTCTCCTCCAGGTGGATCGTACTAGAAGCCGCTTCCTGGAAACCTCGTGTGCAAGCTGCGTTGAAGAACGGGCATTTGTGGCAGACTACGCTCTTATGGACTCTGAACGTGTGCGTCGCGGTCACGATCTCCAGGTCCGACCAGTCTCCGGTCTCAAACATGCTGCGGTTGAGTTAGCAACAGGCTCGGCAAGGTCTCGGTCGCTGCTTCGCATACTGTTGCAGAGCCGGCATGGAAGTCTTCTGTTCCGCCATATCGACGACGACAAAGGTCTCGCGCGGCACTCGCAGTTTTCATGCAATCGTGGAAGCAGTTGGTGGCTGGGCGTGTGTGCGGAATGGAAGCAAATGTTGAAAGAGAGCGTGAGAGGTGGGGTCATCTCGACCAGCCACATTGGTGTAGTACAACAGATCGCATCACAAAGTGACACGTCACATTTTGCAAGAAAAATCAGAGCTTGTATCTCTGCCGACGTGAAGAGGACCACGATGAGCTTGCGAAGCAAATGAGAAGGTAAGTTCTTACTTCGCTCAGCTCAACAGCCAGCTAACCCTTAGGCTTCATTTGCTCCGCGCCAGTGTCCACATGTTCTCCATCTTCGTCCGACTGAGCACATCCTTCGCCTCACCGTCCGTCTCGCAAGCACGACTGCCCCATCGCTTGAACGCGCGAGTAGGTGCTTGACCCTCCCATACCAACACACATCGATTCTCGCTCAAGTCCTTCAAGTTCCCACGCTCGTCCAGTGGCTGGCACCATTCTGCCGCCTTGCTGCCGGTCCCTCTCAATCCGGTCGCAACGTTCGAAACGCTGCCGTCTGTCGCGCCGACGAATGTGCTTGCTGATCCGGCCGGCGGTGTATTCTCCGTCCATTTGACACGATTCAACATGAGCTTCTTGAAATGCTTGATGGAGTGCTGTCCTCCTTCAACAATCACCAGATTCATGGTCGGATTGAGGATGACCATGCCAGTGAGTGCGTCCTGCTTGGCGTTGACATCGACTTGATATCGGTGCTTGCCGGAAGAGAAGTCGTCCACGCGGAAGACAACCACGTAGATTCCCTTCGCCTCATCCCCAGCGATCTGCCTTTGTAATTTCTCCTCCTTCTGGGTCTTGCTCAGTGCTCGCTCAGCATTGGTACGTTCGTGATCGTAAGCGCGCTGTGCAATCTCTCTGTTCACACGGGCTTCGACTGCAGTCGGATCTTTCACGGCCTGCTCTCCCAGAACTCGCATCATGTTGGACTTCTTCACCTTGGGCGGCGGAGGCTCAACCAGTCCAAGACGAATTTTGGCTTGCTCTTCCTTCATCTCCGCCATGCGGCGCTGCCGACGCAGCTTCTTCTGTTCCTTCTGTGTGAGCATCAGTGGCTTGGGTCCTGGGAGCAGTTTGTCTTGAGGTGCTTGAAGCAGTACAGGTCGCTGAATCAACGCAGTGATGATGCTATCATCAGTGTCGATGCGGTTTCTGGAGGGATCGTCCCAGTTCTCGTAGCTGTTCTGGCCTTCCGGGAGCAGACCTTCGTCCCACCACTCAATCTCCGGTGGAGCAGGAACAAGGAAAGCTTTGTCTGACGCCTCTTCGATCTCAGTCTTCCTGGCTTCTGCTGCGATCCGACGCTTCATCTCCTCCAACTTCGCCTGCTGCCTCAACGCATTCGCCTGCGCCATATACTTTCCCTTCTCGCTGAACGCCAGCGGCTTGCTCTTTCTCTCTGCATATTTCCTCCCAGTCGGCTCAAACGCGGGATTGTTCACAGCCGGTTTCTCATCGTCATCCCAGATCAAATATGGATTGATCTTGGGCTTATCTGGCTGTTGGTTGCCCTTCGACGTGCCAAACTTTGGACCCGCCTTACCTTTATCCGCAGCGCCCGCATCACCCAGCAGTGAAGGATGCAAGCCAATACCCAGTCCTCCTCTCGCTCCTCGCGTGTCCTGTCTCGGTGCGGGTGTGGGCGCCGCGCTAGGACCACGCTTCCCGGCCAATTCTGCAGCCTTTGCGCGAGCTTCCGCGATGCGGAGGGCCTGCTCGGACCGTTGAGGATCTGGCGGGGGACTCGCGAATGATCCGTTGACAGGCGAGGCTCCAGTCTCCAGCTTCTTCGCAGCGAGCTTCGCCTTGAGTTCCTGGATCTTCTGTGCGGCCCGGGCTTTCTGAGCATCGATGTCGTTCGCGGGCGGAGGTGGAGGCGGAGCTGAGGCTGCAGATTCGCCCCCGGCCTTTTTGGCTGCGAGAGCTTGCTTCATGGCAGCAATCTTGGCCTGTGTCGCCGCCTTTTTCTTGTCAAGCTCTGACATTTCGTGGTCGGCTGACTTGACCGGCAGAGGTGAGCCATCCAGCGCGCGCTGCCGCTTGACGTCTCCATCGTCGCCGCTCGTCTCGTACGGTCGTTTGCCGTTCATCGTGGGCAAAGGTGCTGCATTCGCTAGGTCGATCAGTTTGATGGAAGAGATGCAATAGTTTTGGCGAACTTGGAGAGGGTGATCGCATGCGCACGGGACGGACCTGCCTCCGCACGGGCACGACGGAGATAAGATTTTCCGCCGCTTTGAACTTCTGATCAAAAGTTCTTTGCTCGAGTTCACCACGACAGCGACAACATCCAATCTTTGGCGCCGTCGCCAATATGAATCCCTCACAAGCTGTTGCATCGCAGCTGCAAGGCGTCAACTTCGGCTGTTTCACTACCGAAGATATCAGAGCTCTCTCTGCCCGTCAAATCACCAACAGCACCACCTTCGATACCCTCTTGAATCCAGTACCCGGTGGACTCTACAGCGCCGAGTTGGGGCAATTTGGCGACAATGCCTGCGCAACATGTGGACTGAAGAACCCGCAATGTCCTGGACATCCTGGACACATCGAGCTGCCGGTGCCATGCTACCACCCGACATTTATGGATCAAGTGCTGAGACTGCTGCGGGCTGCGTGCATATACTGCGGGAGACTTAAGATGAGAAGAGTTGCGGTTGCACGATTCATTGCGAAGCTACAACTAGTGCGGTACGGATTGTTGAAGGAGTTGAATCAGCTGGATGAGGTGCAGTCGAAGCTTTCGAAAGGAAAAGATGCCACTCCGGCTGGATCAGACGAGGACGAACATGATGACGGAGCTGCCGACGCAAAGGCCGTGCAAGTACGATTCGAACGATACGTCAAGGACGCCATCAAGAATGCAAAGCGAGATGGCAGACTTTCGACCGAAAAGACCGAGACCACGAACAATGCCCGGAAAACGATAATACGAGAATTCATGGCTGCCATCACGGTTGGGAAGAAGTGCGGAAACTGCAATGGCATCAATCACAATCATCGAAAGGACCGCTACGTCAAGATTTTCAGGAAGCCGCTGCTGGAGAAAGAGCACATTGCAATGGTCCAGGCAGGAATGAAGGCCAAAGACCCGGTGGTGGAGATGCGGCGGAAGCTGAGGCTGGAGAGAAGCCGGAAGAGGAAGAGAGACGAGGATGAAGCGGTCGCAGATTTGAGCAACAGCTCGGAAGAGGAGGGTGACGATGTGGATATGGACGATTCCTCCGAGGGCGAGCCTGAGATCGCAGGCGGCATCGCTGATGAGACGATCACTGCCAGCAAGACACAGCCCGAGATCTATCTCAACCCAAGTCGAGTCCATGCGCAACTCGCGCAGCTCTTCGAGCGGGATGCAGAGGTCTTGAACCTTGTCTATGGAGGCGACGCCACGGGCCATTCTGGTGTCTCGGCCGACATGTTCTTCCTCAACGCATTGATCGTGCCGCCGAACAAGTATCGACCGGAGGCGAAGACCGGCGACAACGAGATTGCCGAGGCACAGGAGAACTCTCTATACAAGGCAGTATTGAATGAGTGTGAGCGGCTGACGCAGATTCAGCGTGAGATCAGCGGCAAGGAGGCCCCAGCAGTTGTACGATATCGACCGAGAACCTACGCAGATTTCGAAACGACATGGCTATCTCTGCAAGAGACCGTCAACAGTCTCATCGACAAGAATCTCTCGCCGTTGCAGGGACGTGCAGGAGCGAGAAATGCAGATGGTGTCAAGCAGAAGTTGGAGAAAAAGGAGGGAATGTTCCGAAAGTACATGATGGGCAAGCGTGTCAACTTTGCTGCACGGACAGTCATCTCGCCGGACCCAAACATCGAAACGAACGAGATTGGTGTTCCACCTGTCTTCGCCGTGAAGCTCACATATCCGGAGCCAGTGACGCAGTGGAATATCGAGGAGATGCAGGAGGCTGTACGAAATGGAGCATTCATCTGGCCCGGTGCTCTGGCGATTGAGAACGAGAATGGATCTGTGATGAAGCTGGACCGGAAAAACGCAGAAGAGCGAACAGCGTTGGCGAATCAATTGCTTGCACCGGCAGGAAGTGGCAACACTCGTGGCACACGTCCAAAGAAGGTGCATCGACATTTGAACAATGGTGATATTGTCATCATGAACCGCCAACCCACCCTGCACAAACCATCCATGATGTGTCATCGCGCGAGAGTTTTGCCTGGAGAGAAGACCTTGCGAATGCACTACGCCAATTGCAATACTTACAACGCCGACTTCGACGGTGACGAGATGAATATGCATTTTCCTCAGAACGAGCTGGCGCGAGCAGAAGCTCTTTCGATCGCAGATACCGACCATCAATACCTATCCGCCACCGCCGGCAACCCGCTTCGAGGTTTGATCCAAGATCACATCTCGATGTGTGTCTGGCTCACGAGTCGAGAACTGTTCTTCGAGAGGGGAGACTACATGAACCTGCTGTACGCCGCGCTTCGACCTGAGAACGGACACTGCACGAATGACCGTCTCGAGACAATGCCGCCAGCCATCATAAAGCCAAAGGCACTTTGGACGGGTAAACAGGTCATCAGCACAGTCCTGAAGAACTTGACGCCGCCTGGTTGTCTTGGTCTGACTGTGAACGGCAAGAGCACAACCGCGAGCACAATGTGGGGCAAAGGAGGTGAGGAGGAGGGAGATGTGATTGTCAGGGATGGCGAGCTCCTGCAGGGCATCATCGACAAGAAGCAGATTGGGCCTTCTTCAGGAGGTCTCGTCAACGCGGTCTACGAGGCTTACGGACATGCGGTTGCTGGCAAGCTCCTCAGTGTTCTGGGCCGCCTCTTGACGAAGCTGCTGCATATGCGTGCCTTTTCTTGCGGTGTCGAGGATTTGATCTTCACACAGAAAGGCGAGGAAGACCGTCGTCAAGCACTGACTGGCGCACAATCAGTCGGGTTGGAGGTGGCGGCCAAGTACGTGGGTCTCGCAGACCAGCAACCCACTGGCGAAGACCGTGAGCTACAGCAACGACTGGAAGACGTTCTTCGTGATGACGCAAAACAGCACGGCCTGGATCAGGTCACCAACAACGCCACTGGCAAGATCAGCTCTGGAGTGTCGGAGAAGTGTATGCCTGCGGGTCTTGCGAAGCCTTTCCCGAAGAATCAGATGCAGACCATGACCACATCAGGTGCCAAAGGATCCAAGGTCAACGTCAATCTCATCTCTTGCGCACTCGGACAGCAGGTTTTGGAGGGTCGCAGAGTGCCTATCATGGTTAGTGGAAAGACACTGCCATGCTTCAAGCCGTTTGAGTCCAACGTCCGCGCTGGAGGATACATTGTCGATCGTTTCTTGACGGGTATCCGCCCGCAAGAGTACTACTTCCACGCCATGGCTGGTCGTGAAGGTCTCATCGATACTGCTGTCAAGACATCCCGTTCTGGATACCTGCAGCGCTGTCTCATCAAGGGTATGGAAGGGCTGAAAGTGGAGTATGACACATCCGTCCGGAACACCGAGGACGGCAGTGTGGTGCAATTCTTGTACGGCGAAGATGGTCTGGACATTGGCAAGGCGAAGTATCTGTCAGACTTCAAGTTTGCTGCAGAGAACTACATCTCGCTGTACAACAACTTGGAGATGAACGACAACATGGCTTCTCTGCTGAGTGAGGAGGCGAGGGAGCACAACAAGGCAGCGGAGAAGAAGTACCGCAAGACAGGAGACCTGGGTGCCAGCGATCCTGCATTGGCCCTCTACCCTCCCGCTCGACATGCCGGAAGCATCAGCGAGAAGCTCCTCGCAAACTCGAGAAGCTGGGTGGACACCAATACCGAGCGACTGATCAAAGACAAGAAGCATGGGATCGACGGGCCTCGCGCGGTTTCCAAGAAGAACTTCAACGCAATTCTGGAGATGCGCTACCTGCGATCCATTGTCGAGACTGGCGAAGCGGTCGGTGTCGTTGCTGGACAATCTGTGGGAGAGCCCAGTACGCAGATGACGCTGAACACTTTCCATTTGGCAGGTCACGCGGCGAAGAACGTCACACTGGGTATACCCAGACTGCGTGAGATTGTCATGACGGCGGCGACCAATCTTGCGACACCGACCATGACCTTGCGATTGAATGATGATGTCGATGTGGAAGGTGCGAAGAAGTTTGCAAAGGGTATCAGCAAGTTGAGTCTGGGTGAGATTGTCGACAAAGTCAGCGTGACCGAGTCCACTGGCAAAGGTGTTGCGTATGCCGAGGCCAAGAGGTACGAGATCAAGCTTGATTTCTTCCCGGCGGAGGAGTACTCCAAGGAATACGCCATCACGATCGCGGATGTGGTGAACACCATCGAGCATCGTCTGCTACCTCGCCTGCAAGCCAGCACCCGCAAAGAATTGAAGAAGCGTGGCGATGCGAAGACGTTGAAGACCGCGGGCAAGGACGATGCCATGCCAGATATTGGCAAGTCTGCCGGCACCATTGAGCAGGAAAACAATCGTCCGGAAGCGAATCGTGAGGGCGGTGATGACGACTCTGACAGCGAAGGCGACGATGATGCGACACGCGACAAGATGAAGAGCAACAAGCAGCAGGCTGGGTATGAAGCGTATGAGGATGAGGAAGAGCAGGCCATCAAGCAGCGTGCAGCTACTCCCGAGCCGGAGGAGACTTCTGAGGAGGATGAGGCTTACGGCGGCTCACCGCGATCGACACCCGACCGCGAGGGTCCTTCGCCTCGCGTGTTATCTGCCAAAGACCGCGAGATACGCATCAAGTCTGACCAGAAGACGAACGACATCATCAAGTTCTCGTTCGACGACGAGAACGGCGCTTCCTGCTCCTTCACTCTGGAGTACGACTCAGCAACAGCCAAGATCCTCATGCTCCATCTTCTTGAGTCCGCACTCCATGCGTCTCTCATCCAGTCCGTTCCCGGCATCGCCATGTGCATGATCGACGAGGAAGCGATGAAGGAAGCCAAGCACTCCGACGCGATCCTCGCCGCTTCAGGAGTCAACATCCCCGCCATGTGGGAGTTGCAGCACATTATCCACCCTCACCACTTGTACACCAACTCCATCCACGACATCCTCATCCACTACGGCGTCGAAGCCGCGCGGAATGCCATCGTCAAAGAGTTGGCGGGTGTCTTCGGCGGTCACGGCATCTCCGTCGATCCCAGACATCTGATGTTGATTGCAGACTACATGACCCGAGACGGCGTGTACCAGGCGTTCAGCCGCATGGGATACCGAGGCAATCCCAGTCCGTTCATGAAGATGAGTTTCGAGACGACGGTCAATTTCTTGCGGGACGCGGTGTTGGAGGGCGAAGGGGATAATTTCGCGGGTCCGAGTGCGAGGATCGTGGCGGGGAGGATCGGTGGGGTGGGGACGGGCGGGATTGATGTTTTCTTGCCGGTGGATGCGAAGGAGAAGGAGGGGATTGATGAGGTGCAGATGTTGGCGGCGGATGAGGAGGAGGGTGGCGATGTTGAGATGGAGGAGTAGATGGATGAGGTTGCTGGATCGTGGGCTTTCGGGCATGTAGATGTAGGAGCGTGTATACCACGGGCAATGGCAAAGAGAGGAAATCGAAGCGATGGTTGAACACACGCGCATGTGTGAAATGTTGAATGAACTGTTGTTCCAAGCGTTGTTTGGCATGTTGCTTAAAATGTGGTAGGCCTTCTTGTCCGCAGGAAGGAAAGCTGAGAGAACTTTTGGCTCAAAACGTACTATAAGTCGTCAGGACAGAACCAAAGCTTCCAGCTTATGCAGATATCAATTCCCAAGCAACGTCCGGTCTTTGCAAGCAGTAGTTGTAGAGACTGCGGCGCAAAACCTCAACCCGCAGATCAGCCACAAGAGACGACCTCGCTCGCGCGGACCATCATCCATCCGCCTCTCGTTCCGCCGCCGTGCCAGACTCCTCCACGCCCGGCCACTCACACTCCATGACACAGCGGAAACCCGCCCAGTCCCCGTCACCTCCCCAATGATGAGCCGGGCGGGAGAAGGCGAGCACACACACGAGAACAGGCGCTCCCCGATCTCTTTCTCCGCATCTCACACCCGTTGCAGAAAGAAACACACTCGCAACAACAACAACAAGGACGTCTCCGCCTTCGTCGCTGTCTCACACACACCTGAAGCAAGTCCCTCTCAGCCGCCTCCCGTCTTATCCTGAAGTCCTCCTCCTCCCCCGACGTCACCACAAACACAGGGCACACCACTACAGTATTCAAGTTTCTCTCTGTCCGCACCACGCTCCCGGTTCACGGAAATCGACCCCCGCCGCCCATCATCGCGCCGAATCTCCAACCCACCACGAACAAACAAGGACCAACCCCTTCCTCCCCTCCGCATTAATCCCACCTTCGGCACAGCCCCGTCCCGAATCCGAGTTTTCCGCGTGTCTCAGCATTTTCCGCCCCCCGCGGACCAGACAGGTGCCCCCCTCCTCCCCCCATGACCTGCTCACGTCGTGCGACGGAAGAAAGACGTGCGCGAGAAAACGCCGAGTGGTCGGCTCGGGTCGAGTCTAGTCTAATAAGCAAACGGTCTGGAACCACGACGGAAATACGTCGGGTGCGTGCATGGATGAGGCTGGAATCTGGAGGAGGGGAATCTGTGTGGGCATATATGGAGCAGAAGAAGGTTGGAGGACGGGGAGTGGCATGTAGGATCGGGGGGAAGGGTGGGAGATCGGTGTTCACTGTTCATACGAGGAATCGGATTTCATCACACATGGAATATGAATGCGACGGGGTAGGTGGTTTGCGATGGCCCGCAGACAGCAGCAGCATGGTTGTCGAGGCAGCGGATGAGTCCCGTCCGTCGGATGCGTGGCTCATGCGTGGCTCGATGTCTCGCTCGTACATCGTGGAGTGTGTGTGACTGTGTGTGTGTGTGGGTGCTGAGACCAGTCCGGCATCAGAAATTTGACACCGAGCCCGTTGGCGTCCACCATCATGGTAGAATAGAACTAGGTGTCTCAAGCCGCTGGGAATCCGGTGGGTGTATATTGCCCGTTTCGTTCCAGAGTTCCGCCGTGCGACCTCAGGACTTGACATGGTCGCTCGCACAAACGCATACAAATTAATACAATACCTTAGTCGTAGGGATTCCGTCGACCATTCCGTCAAGGCGGTGATGGGCGGGCGGCTATTATAGCACCCTTGTCGTGGCATACATGCGCGGCACCGCCAGAGTGGACGGACAGTGGACTCGCGTGGAGCTAGAACAAAGAAGGCGGACGGGACCTCAGGTGGACCATTAGGTTCACGGCCCCGTGGAGAAAACCATGCCACCTCTGAACGGCGCGAAACTCTGCCCTGTCGCCGGGTTGATCCTCTTAAGAATTGGGTTTCAAAAATTGAACACATCCAAATGTCGAGAAGATTGGAATCCGGCAAGGGTGGGATGATCGCTGGCGCGGCGACATAACGGGGGAGCACCACACACACACACACACACACACGGACGGAAAGCGACAGGGCGACGTGTCGATTTCCCATCCCGATCGGAGAGATGACTGACCCCACGACACGACGAGACAGATCCCACCCGCACGACCGACATGTACCCGCCACCGCCCATGCCCGTTCCATGTGCGTCGTCGGATTGGCGATCCCCTTCACGGCGCAGTCAGCTCAGCAATCAATACGAGGGCAGGGCGGTGAGAGGCCGAGAAGGGAGGAGGACAATCGAAATGATACGTATACCACTGTCTCTTCGTATTATGCACACAGCGGCTCCATCGGGCATCGGCAAACTACAACGGGTCGGGGGCGGTCTGGGCTTGTGTTTGACTTGTTTGACGACTCCTGTCCCACGGGGGACGATCCCATTCGCTGCCCGGACGGTCTGGGATCTGCACAGATGTGCCACGGCCGTGACGACGGCCCACGGTAAAGCAAGGGGGGCCAAGACCCGACGCCCCAGGAACGGGGAAGCGAGATGCAACGGTGATCTTATTCGTGCGCAGGGCTTGGGGTTGTATGGAATATGCGTGCATGCAAGGATTCGGTGTGGGAAAGTATTTATTCCGTGTCGCCTTGTTCCTCCTCGGAGTTTTCTTCTCTCAATCCCGACCAAACTCATCACGCTGACACTCACACATCAAACCTGCTGTCTTGCCATCGAGGACCTGTTATATCAGTCGAACGACATCATCTACTCAAGCAATCATCAACCAACCAACAAGTCGAGCCCACTCAAGCAGTCCTCATACCTCGCCACAAAATCCAACCACGGCTCCAACCAACACGAGCATCTCCTCCACCACCACCACCACCAACACCACCACCGCCAACAACAACATGACCGACACAATGCCTCTCCCAACCCAACGCTCCCCCCTCCCCCGCAACTCCTCCAGCGAATCCTTCTCCGCCGAAGACCTCACCAACGCCCTCAAAGCGTCCGCCACCAAACCCAAAAACCACGCCCTTCTCCTCGCCCAGCAAACGGTGCCCCCTCCGTCGCCCATGCACTCCCGTCCCGCGTCGCGACGCTCCTCCTTCTACAACAGCAGCAGCAGCAGCAGCAGCAACAGCCGGAGATGAAATGAACGAACGGAGCGGCACATCCGTCAAGCGATTTGTTCTTTCTTGGTCCATCGATCGAACGATCCAAGCCAAGAGGTCGTCTTGATCATCAGGCGGGCGACTTCCACACACACACAACACAAAAATTCCGGCGTACTTTTTTTTTTTTGGTGGTGCAACTGCACAGATGATATCCCAGCCTCGCATGGCTTTTTTTCTTTTTCGGAAGGCGCTTTGTTCTTTATCCTTCCGACAAGGAGACACGTGGTCGTCTCTTTTCCCGCGACTGTCACTTTTGGTTCTGGGGGGGCTACGGGGCTGCTCGGCGTTTGTGGACATGCTGTGAAGCACGGGGAGTTTTCTTTCTTCCGCATCAGCGACTTATCATTGCTCAGGAGGAAGTGTGGGGGATATGGAGAGACGAACCATAATGGGCGCAGCTTCTTCTCGGACTATGTACCTTTTTTTGTATTTACTCGTGGTCTCTCCTAATGCAGTGCTATTGCACCGGCGGCGCTCGCGTTCGATAGCTTCACTTGACGGGGCTCTTCTCTCGTTTCATCACCACACAAAGATCGTACGTGCGACAATGAAGTGCTTCACGCAAGCGAATATCTCAGCCAAGTCTCTCTTCATTGTCTCTCTCTCTCTCATCAACGCTCACCTCTCCAGCACCTCATCCCAGAACCATTGAACAACGTCCTACTCAGAAACCAACATGCTTCCCCCCCACATCCACAACCCATCCCAGACAAGTCGTAAACGTATCACCACCCAGCTTTCGCGGAAGTCCAAGCATGACCACCAGTCTCATCCTCACGCAAGCGTCACATTCATTCAAAATGTACACATCCATATCCCCAACCTCAACCCCCTCAACCCCCTCAATACCCTCAATACCCTCAATACCTCTCGTAAGCCCTCCACCACAGTCCCACGTTCGCCGCGACCAACAGATCCAACATCTCCAACCCCGCCGGCTGGACGATCAACTTGCCCAATTTGGCCCGTTTCCCTCCGAATCCTCCTCCGGCTCGTTCTTGTCCGAGGGCGAGGTCCATCTTACCGTCCTCGCTCGTCGTGACGATGCTCGACCGTGGGGACTTCCATCCTTCGTCTTCTCCGGGGTTGCGGCTCGTTTGCTGCGAGGGTCGATCACGGTTGGGGACGTAGGGGGCTCGCGTTGATTTGGCGGCTTCTGCTGTTCGGCAAGATGTGGGGAGGTTGAAGCGTAGCTCGCTGACTTCGGAGGCGGCGGCGGCCGGTTCTCCTCCTCCTCCTCCTCCTCCTCCTCCTCCTCCCTCATGGTGGAAAGGCGGAATGTGTCGACATGTGAGACTCTTCCCTGTCGTGCCCGTGGAGAACTCGCAGCGTCCGGACCAGGGACTCGTAAAGGTGTAGCCTTTGCGCCGGCGGTCGGAGATGGCGGCTGGTGACCGCTGGGGCCGATGTCGAGGGAGGGAATCCGTGGAGTCGGTCGATCCGAAGCGGGAGTGACCATAGCTGTGCTCGCTAAGCTGGGATCCGGGCATGAACAGCCGCCTGCGGAAGACACCCTCTGGAGGTGGAGGATCACTGTCGGAGGAGGAAGTGGAGGAAGTGCTGATGCGAGATCCCGCCCGCTCCTCGCCGGTAAGGAACTGTTGATATCCAGCATTCGAGATGTCGAGATATAGCGGCGCGCCTCCGCGTTTGGTCCTCGCCGCCGCGGTCGGATTACGGAGTGCGGCGGAGCTGATTTCGTGGATTGGTGGGTCGTGGATCAGGCCGACGTTCCATTGTTCGTTGGAGGAGGGATCGCGGCGGATGAGTGTGAGGGAGCCTGGTGGAGGGAGGTCGGATGGGTTGAGAGGTGGATCGGATGGAGGGTATGCGCGGATGTATGGGTTGTTGTCTTCGGAGTGGTCGGCGTGGTGGAGGAGGCGAATGTTTTCGGCGTGTAGGGATGCTTCGTATGGTTCTTCGTCGTGCGGAGGTGATGGCAGTGGACGAGGTCGCAGTACGGGTAAGTCTAAGTTGTGGGACTCGGATGAAGAGAACCCGTTCGAGTTGTTATTGACGGGCTTCCGCGCAATCTGCTTGCGCTGCGGCGGACTTGGCGGTCGTGAATGATAGCTCGGCATGATTCCGTCGTCCAGAGGGTAAGGAGGCAGCGTCGGTCTCAGTCTTCTCGGGACAACCGGCTTTCTCTTGATTTCAGTCTCACACATCGCGGGAAGCTGGCCGGCATCGGTGTTGGCTGACGAAGGCGCGTGACAAGCCGTTTGGAGGTCCTCCTCGCAGTTGACGTGAACGTAGTAGAGCGAACTTTGGACGTCCTCCGCGGACACGACCTTTTCGCGTGGCTTCATCGGTGTGAGAAAGACATCGCGGCTTCCCGGCACTCGCGCGATGTATAATACCAGCGGCAGTTTCGGGATGTCGGACGGAGCGTTGGGATGCGGAGGTGGGTTGGTGGCGATGCTCGTGACGGATGATAACGAGGTCGCTTCGATGATCGTAGCCATGTTGTCGTAAGTCATGTCGTCGAAAGATGTTGCCTTGATCTGTCGTGGTCGTCGCTGGGAAGGAGGAGTCTCCGCGATGTTTTCGAAGCTCGTGGTCGTGAGGGAGGCAGCCGTATTCACGACACGACCTCACTGCGCCGCGATCGTGATCTGGGCTTTGAGACGCTTTCCAAGTTGTCTTGAGGAGGAGCAAGAAGTCCTTCACGGCGAAGTGTTACCGCATGGGATCCAGTCTCGTCGAGAAAGACGAATGTTTCAGCATCGCTTGAATTTGATCTGGTCGATTGCGAGTCGAGATTACGTGTAGGGCGCAGTCGTGGCTGTGCGCTTTTGCCGCCCCCGTCACAGCGACGGCGTGCGTGAATTGCGCGGACTGCTGGAAGAGAAATACGAGGCGAGTTTCAACAAGACTTGTCGACCAGATTGCCCTGCATTCGACCACGGCGAACGAGAAAGTATCTTCCCGTCGTGATCTTTCGAAGCTGATGTTGCCCATCGATCCATCCCCATGGCGACTTCAATCTGCCGAGGATCTGCCAAACTCCACCTCCGTCTCAGCTTCACGGATCTCTTCCTCGACCATCTTAACAACTTCCCTCGCAGTGCCGATATGGCTCATGCTGTACTGCTCGCCCACGGTGAGACTTCTCATAGACGACGCTATCTCCTAGGTGCATGCTGTTCTGCCAAACCATCATCGCGACCAGGCCTGGATCACGCACATGTCCCGCGTTCAAGCTGGTGGAACGAGAAAAGCAGCGGCCGAGGGGACGTCGAAAGGAACGCACAACATGACAGGCGATGACTGCAAGCGGACATGGATGGCGAGGCTGCACGCAATGCTACGCTTGCGCATTCGTTGCGCTACAAAAGGCATCACAAGGCTCGGTCCCGCTGCTTGTCCTTCACGACGGGCTTACCTCCGGAGTTACGGATATACGTGAGTATTGCCGTCACGATACGCTGTCGAGCGAAGAGTATACTCCTGAGCGAGCAGGCTTCTTATGGCGCTCGGGCTTCGAACACGATCTGTCACGGTCGCCCTTCTCAAGGCTCCAGCTGCGTGCGTCCGACAGACATGCGAAGACGTTTTCAATCAAATGCAACACCGTGTGAGGGCGTTCTGCGACAGAGCTGAGATTCAATAGGATACCGCTGCGACCGGTCCGCGGATCACTCGCTGCCAATCAACGCTCGGAGAAGAGTATTTGTGGCTAGCTGAGGACACTCTAGTTTGAGAATGCAACCAGAACCGCGGCAGGTCGAGGCGGCGGCGTGCTCCATTGTCAATCCCGGCGAGAATTTATGCTGAGTTGGCTTGAGCAGGTTGTATTGAACGATGCTTCCTCATGATCATATCAGACGCTTCCTCTTGACATCGAGACAACGGGCAAGAAGCTATTGAGCAGCCAGTCCGCCGCCAGCGATAATGTCGCACTCGGGCTGGACGATAATGCAGTGCTCAGGCCTCAGGGTCTCATCCGGACAACCACCACGACGATCACGCCGCCGCCGCTCTCCACTACTTTCGTCGCCAGCCCCGTAACAGTTCTCGTCCCTTCTTCCTCGACCTCAACCGTGTCCATCACGAGCACCGTCAAGAATCCTACTTCCACCTTCACTTCTACGGTCGTCGTCAGCACTGTGAACAACGTCGTCACCGCCTGCCAAAGCCCAACCAGTGGGGCGAAGCCGGCGGCGGCGGCGGCAGACACGAGGATCCGCCGACAGGCTCGCAAGCCCGTCCTCAAGCCTGCCGCACTGCAGCAGCAAGCTGGCAATGCTCTCTCAACTGCTTGCCGATGCTTCGACATTGCGCCATCTACCACAACAAGCCGCGCGACAAGAGTCTCGGTCACAACCAGCCTTGCATCGGGCGTCACCGTCCGTATGACCTCCACGCCGACGATCACCAACAGTGTCTTGAATACTGTCACTTCCTACTACACCTCGACGACGATCCCAACCGTCACCGAGCCATCCACTACAACCCTTTCAGGATATGCTCGTCCTTCAGCAGCGATTCGAATCCTGGCCCAGGCTCCCGGCAGCACGTACGATGGCACATACTTGTTCACAAACGCCACCGCCGGCGGAGATGGTGATGGTAACACCCGCTTCGGGTCCCTGGAAAGTATCAAGGGCACCTCTCCTTCCTTCTCCCTGTTCTTCATCTCCGAGAGCGAGCAATCGCTCACACAAGGCCCAGACGCGCAGACCGTCGTGGTTCGGGCGTTGAAGGACCGAGACTTCTATGGCCGAATCATCGTCGGCTTCGACAAGAACATTGTAACGCAGGAAGCGGCGGACAGCCGGGGTAAGCCCTTTGTCCAGTGCTCGATGACAACGGACCCGGACACTGGCGTTTGTCCGGTGTCGTGCAAGGTTGGCGAGTTTGTCATGACCGGAAGGAGTGGCTACAACGAGAAGGACTTTCCGAACTATCGTCCTTGGATGCTGTATGTCGCCTCGGACAGCCCAGAGGTCGCCTTGTACGCTGTGACGCCGACGGATGTCTAGTCGTCGCGGTTGATGGAGTGAGGATTAATGATATCGGAGTTTCTGTTGCTTGGCATTTCGTTGTACATAGCAGATCGCCTGAAGCTCAGAGGTGGAACTTTTTATTGGGTTAAAACCAGTTCATTCACATCGCTCCCAGGCTGCTCTCGTACGAGATCTCTCCACTCCGGTCATCTCGTCTTATCTTCACCGCAGGCGGCTAAACGTTTAGATGTGGCACGGAGATGTGTAAGCGCAGCCACCAAAGCGCAGCCACCATCCGTCTTGGGCTGAGACTCAGCCCGCTCTCGTCGAAATCCTCGACAGCGCGCCGTCACCGTCTTTCTTCCATCACCAGCCATGACATCTCGCTTGAGCATGTATCGGTAATGCGGTCTCTCGACAAGCATGTATCGTTTGTCCAGGCGTTCGTGAAAAAGCCTACTCCAATTTTTGGCCAGACTTCAACTAACGCTATTCCAACAGGTCGCGCGGCAATCATCGCCTCGGCCGCCACATTGCTGCTGGTCTTCTTCTTTTGAAATAAGAATGCGGCTCTAGCATCCATGCTCGAGAGAATAAGCCCGTCAACCACGAGCCGATCAGGCATCGCCGATCGCATGGCGCTGTCGGAGAAGTCCTGGCAAAGGAGCACGGAGCTGCGAATGGACATGGGCCGGTCGCATCCCGAGTACCCACGCATTCCGTTCTTTCCCAACCAATTCGCGACCTCTCCGTTCACCATCTGGGACTTCTGCCCCGCGGCGTGGACGTGTCCGTATGACGTCCAACGCATCGGTCGACTGGGCGATGGCGGGAAGTGGGTGTGTGGCATGAGCGTTTACGAGGGTCTTCCTGCGCCGGCGACATTCGCGAAACCTCGGGATGGCTTGGTGGTGTACTCTTTTGGTGTCGATGAGGATTCCTCGTTTGAGGCGGAGCTGCTGCAGCGGGTGTCGAGTGCGCGGATATGGGGCTGCGATTACTCGGTGAGGGACTGGGGAGATGAACTGAAGGTCGATTTGCTGAAAGGACGTTCTTCAAGCGGATCGGTCTTGGGGGGGGGGGGGGGAGATATGCATGATCGAGATCCGCCGTTCTGGACCCTCGCGAGCCTCATGGAGGAGAACGGCCACGACTACATCGACATCCTGAAGATGGACGTGGAAGGTTCGGAGTTCGACGCCTTGGAGGCGTTTGTGCGCTCGGTGGAAGATACACGGAGGGTCTCCGGTGACGGTATTCTTCCCATCGGTCAACTCTTGATTGAATTACATCTGGATAACGGCACGCACCTGCTGACGGAGCATGACGGTCGGGGCATGGATTTCACTCGACTTCGTACCTGGTGGGAACGCCTGGAAGAGATGGGCTTGCGGCCGACGTGGATGGAGATGAATCTGCTGTCGATGACGCTTCGTGAAGGGCGGAGGAGTCCGGACTGTGCGGAGTATGTGCTGGTGAATGCGAAAGATGAGCGGAGTGTCCTCTGGGATCGATAAGGATTTCGGGTCGAGGATCAGGGCGCCAGCATCAAAGCTGACAGACCACTCTCTCCATCCCAGTGCCTTCGGCTTGGAACTTCGCAGGCCTCACGATTGATGCAATGGAAGTTCTTCACCCGCGAGTCTGCAAAGAGATCGAATAGTCCAGACGCCGTAAATCCTAGCGACACTTTCGTCCGATCTCCTCCAAGCACGATCCAAGCCTGATCCTGGACGCGAACTTCCGGCCTCTTTCTCTCTCTCTCGTCCCTCACTTCATCATCCTGCTCCCAGTTCGGTCTCCAACTTCCTCCTGGCCAAGATCAACGCAGCCGCCCGACATATCGATTATCCTCCAACACATCTATTCATCACCCGTCGCCGGATCTATTGCCCTTTCAAATCAACGAAGATGCCCTCCGTTCTACCAGGCCTCCTCGCCTTCGCCTTCGCCTTCGCCATTGGCGCACAGGCCAAGGCCAAGTGCGGCTACGTAGGCGGTATGCCATACGATATTGTTTCTCTGTCCCACCAGTCGCGAATTCTTGGAATAGATCTTTGCGCCACGGCTGCTCATTGCTGCGGCAGCGACGGATTGGACTGCTTCCAGGACGGGCAATACGCAAGGTGTCACAGTATGTTGCCTGCGTACCTACGAGGTCTGAAGCAATCGATCGATCGATACTAACATCTTACAGCTGCGTGCGGCAACTGGCATTTTGGTTGGTGCCACGTCGGATCGTGCACTTGCCAGTCCCTTGATTGTAAGTGCTGGTGATCAAAGGAAAGGTCTGTGCATCGATTGCAACGTAAGTATTGTCGTTGCCTTCCACCTACTACATGCCGGACGTGTGTGTGCGTGCGTGTGTGACAAGGTCCCTTTTGCCGATATCGATTCTGCCAATATAAGAATATTGTGATCACAGCACTCCCCTGCATCGCAACAGCTCAAGAACTCATGGATAGGGGAGACCGTTCATGTTCGCTCTTCGGTTTTCCTCTTCCAGCTTGTGGTGATGGAAGCGCGGCGATGGAGATTGTTTTTTTGCGCCCGCTTTCCTGGGGCCGTTGCATCTTTGGGATATCGCAGTCTGACACACACTTTGACAGACGTTGGCGTGCGTGGCAGTATGACCTGCTCGCTCAACGCCGTTGAGCTGTTCGGGCCATCATTCCTTACCACGACCGCCGTAGACAAAGTGCTCTCACCAAACTCGAGATTGAAGATCGTTGAAGGCGGCCGAGGCTCTGACGCAAGTGTATTAAGCGTTCATTAACAACGGTATGTGCGGTGGCATGATCCCATCTGCTCTTCTACATCGGCCGCTTTGCTTGAGTTTCTCACCAGGCTTGCCGTTCTCATTCAAGTCTCATCAAACACGGCAAGCGAGATGCTGGAGATGGTCAGAGTCTCGGAGCGAATCTTGGTGTACTCCGTCCGACAACGGTGGCCATGGTAGCACCCGTCGCCACTTGATGGACTCCTTGCCGAGGCTGCCATGTTCGGCGCGCCATGACCAAATCCTGGCTCAGAGATGTTGAGGGCGCCCCGAGTCCTCAAACGAGTCTTGGTGAATCTGGGACAGACATGGCATGCGTGTTGGGAAGGAAGACTTAGGCTGCTCGCCTGGCAGACAGCCGGCGGATTGGAAAGAGTACACTACCGCGGCGGCCGTAATGGGGCCCCACTCACCGAGGTGGGCGAGATCAATGCTGAAAAGGAACTGTAACTCTTGGTAAGCTGCGGTCGACGTTGGGCAAAGACGGTACGCGTGGTGCGTGGTAAAGAGACGCTGTTCACCCGGCTGGCTGATAGCTTGGCTGCTTGATGAGGAAGAGACCACCACCGCGGACGCCATGTATGCACTTCACTCGCCAAACTCAACGAGAAGAACTCTGAAGATCGATCGAGTTCATGAGTGGGTTGTGGTCACCATCGGACGACAACAATGTGCGCGGCAGAGGGACTCTGTTCGTTCGGCTGGCAGAAAGCTCAGGGAAGAGTCGGTCACCGCGGACGCCGTGTTCGAACCACAATCACCAAGATCAGCGAGACGGATGCTGAGGGTCAATGGAACTTTCGAGTAAGCTGCGGTATTTACCCGTCGACAATGGTAGGCGCGGTGTGAGTCTGCTTGGCTGGGTGGCGAGCCTGGCAAATGCCTCACCTACGGCCCAAGGTATTTCAAAGTTGCGCAAGCACGATAGCAACAACGGTAACACGAAATGTTTCGAGTGACCGTAGCCGAGGACAGGTTTCTGATTGCAATGCCAAGGCCGCAAGTCTTTCCGGTACATCACCGTAAGGAGGCGGTAGAATGTACAGGCACTCGCCTCCTCTTGCAATCGTCTCGCGGCTCAATTATGCCGCGAAAAGATGAGCGGCGTCTGAAGTTAATGCTCACCGCATGCACACGCTTGGGGTAAAGTAAAGGGGGTGAACATGACACGAAAGCGCCGGCGGACGGGTCTTAGACATTGCGTGTTGTAAGTGCGACTTTCAGGAGCGTCTCCAGTCCAACTAGTCAACGTTCAGACCAGAGCCGGCACCGACGGGCCAGTACGAAACAAAACACAAACTGTCTTGACAAAACCAATATGACATTTGCTTATCCTGCTCTCCACATTCTGGTCCCTGTCCGAAAGAATTCCTCCACGTAAGAGGCTCCTCTCTCAAAGGCAGATCGAACAGCCAGAGTAGTCTTGATACGTAGCTATTAAGTGCTGTCAGCTGATGCCCCTGAGAGACCACGCTCATGCTACAGTTCGATGGACGCTGTCCCGCTCGCTTTTCAGCACTTCCAAGTAATACCGTGGCACTGTTCAGTGTGTTAGTGATGCTGGACGTTCTCACCGTGGCGGAGGACCCGCGGCACGGGGTTGGCGGGGAGGGAAGTCCTACGCAATCGCAATCGTCTTGGCTGACTGCGCATTGGTTGGTGCAATCTTTGTGAGTATGCCGCTCCTCGAGCTGTTCCATTGGGCTCGGCGCAGCGGAGACCCCGAGAGCGAGCAGAAGGGTAGAAGCGATGAGGAAGATCTTCATCCTGATGATGTTGGGTTGGCGGTTTCGTGTTGTGGGATTTGTCTTGGTGGGTCGTGTAGACTGTTGTTGATCTGGTCAAGACGAGTTCGGAGGGCAACACGACGCTTCTTATGAGAAGGCGACGATTCCTCCTGCTGTACTGCTGCCGGAAATGATTACCGGATCGGGCGGGATGGGTAACAAAGGAAGGGTCGAAAATGCCGCAACCCGCGAGGTGATGCTGCTCGGTTTTAATCCCCGGTAAACAGAAGGGTACTTGCTGACCACCGTTGTAGGATATATCCCTGCTCCAAAGCATCCAATACCCCCCAGTTCTTCACCTTTGTGCCTTTCAAATTGGAACAAACTGTCGCATGGCAGGACGGTTGTCATCATGTCATATCAGGTCAAATGTCGTTTTCATCTTGGGGGAGGCCCTTTTTCTCGTCAAAAGCCCCGAGCTTCCGAGTCCAACTGCTAGCCATACGTTTCGAGACATGGATACGGCAAGGACGAGCGCATCGAGGGCAGCGATCCCCTTGCGAGATGCAACATGCATCCGACAAGTTCCGAGGTCCCGCAGACTGGCAAGGCGGAACGTCATGCCAGCGCGGGCAATATTGCATAGGATCGTGGCGGAGTAGAAAACGGAGAGCGCGGTAACCTGGACGTCGGAACAGGTAGCCTGGAACTTGAGAGCTGGCAGCAAGGTTGTGCGCATGGAGACTGGTAGTTACACTGCCGCAGTTTGACCGCTTATGCCTTCGATGATTAGTAGCGTCATGCGATGCCGTTACAGACTCCCCCGCTGATGTCGTACTCTATCCGGATTTCCTCAGGAGCTCTAGGGTACTGATATCGATACGGATGCTCGAGTTCAGCCGCAAGGTTGCTGGGCCCTACTACTTTTGAGGCCAGTGCAAGGCCGGGTGATGTCAATTTGACGTCCTCTCCAGAGTGCGCCCGAAAGCATGAAGTAGTGCCCGACCGCTGGAAACGACACTGATTGTTGAAAGCCGAGTGCGCCGTTACACTTGTCGATACCTGTTGCAAGCGGGCAGCGATTGAGTCATCGGAGTAAGCGAGACTTTTGTTGTGCAGTCTGTGGACTGCAGATCAGCAAGCCCGCATACGAGGGTCATTCCAGGGAAGACGAAGAAGGAAGTACAGTACAGGGGATTGCAGGAATTCGGAATGAAGTGCGTGGTTGGTTGTTGAGCTCGTGGATATTCAGTCACAGATGACGGATCGTCGATCCGGCGGCGATGCGGTGGAAGCGGGTATTCTCGCTTCGGCTGACTTGCCTTTTCGATGGGAATGACGACGGTTCTTGGAGGAAAAGACCTTCCCACGAGTGCAGTTGAAGACCGCAGATCGAGTGAGTCTCAAGCGTCCTTTTACCCGATCGTGGACGTGAGTTGCGTCTCTCTTGCGACCCTAAGCGCCGTACCATCAAGCTGGCATTCCGCCGAACGGCTGAGGTCTATCCTTCATGCTGACGCAAACAAATCATGCGACTGTTTGGGTCAGGACTTGACGGGGTGGGCGGGCATTGCGGATTTGGTCTGGAAATCGTGAAAGCGTGCGGCGAGCATGATTGTTTGCCAGATCATGCCGTTTGTTGATTGAAATCTTCTTAGAAGGCGGGTTGCATTACACGAAGGAACCCCGATGAATGGGAGGCGACGATGCAATGCTGTCGGTCAGCGCTATTGATTTTGTTCTCGATCTGCATTCCGGTGCAGCTTTTGCCGTGAAGAAATTGGCATGCATACTGTGCCATGACTCGGACCCGATCGTATGGACGATTCTGCAAGGACAACGACAGGAAGTTCATCACGACCAAACATACAGCTCCTTGCACTTTTGCCGCATCATCACCGGACGGTGGTCATTTCACATGCCTCAACCATCCTGTCAGCACATGGCAGCTGGGGAGCTATTGCGATGCGTGTCTGACGCCACCGCATTGTTCGACCATTCACACTCGGTCGAGATACGAAGGCGAAATCCACGCCTGCGTGGTAGGACGCAATTGCGTCTTGTTTTCTTTGGCTTCGCCCAAAAAGACTCCTCGGCTGCTCATTGCCGCGAAGCTATGATGCGAGCCTCGAGACAATGATGTGGGAGGGGAGGCGCCGTTGCCGAGCTTTGCTACTGTCGTATCAAAAGGGCTCTCGCCGAAGCGAGGAACAATCCGTTGGCCACAGGAGGTTCCTTCTCGGCGAGGAGCTGAATCTCCGCTCGGGTCCAGCCGTGAGATGGAGCGTCTCGAGTGATTTTTCGCTGATTGGAGGCTGCGAAGGGAAGGTCGTTCTTAATCTGCCTCGTCGGCTCCCTGTGGCGGCGAATTGTACACACAGAGGATAGGCAAGTTGGCGTGGATGAAAGGGAGTCAAGGTATGATAGGTGATGTCGAGTAAGAGGAGAGTTTGAATCGGGCGGTCTGATGAAAGCGGTTGGACATTAGTTCTAGTTTGGTCAAGTCGTGGGAACTCTTGGCCAGCCAAGACATTACTTTACGCGTGCCCATCGCGTCGCTCAACTTCACCTCACTTCACCTCACTCATGCCACATTGACCATGGACGACAACTACCCGGCAGACCGTGAGATCTGGTTACGCTACCGAGCCATCGACAACAACAAAGTCGATCTCATCAACGACTTGCAAGCCGCGCTGCATGAATGCCCTCGAGCGAATCATAGCGAGCTGCAGCGCAAATTGACACAAGCGGATGCGCTGCTGGAATTCGTCCTCGAAGAACTTCGCGAGGAGGATACGGACAATGCACGAGCTGCAAAGGCACTGCGAGACTGGTTTCCTGAAACCGTGGGATCGCGAAATTCGACCGCCCAAAGTTACCCTGGACGACCTGCTCAGACTTCGTTCCGACCAGGATACGCATACGAGAACGTTCAACCCAGAGCAGCGGCAACCGCAAACAGTGAACATAGCCTCCAGAGCGACAGCCGACCTCCGGCGAAACGACCACGAATGAGCCTCGAGCAAACACAAAACCCATCTGATGAACTCCGTGCAAACCGGACATCTCCTGCTCCCAGAGCCACAAATGGCCTCGCTCCAATTCGTCGCCCGGAGACGCGATACACGGAAGAACAATGGGTCACGATTCCTCCAGATCGACAACGACAGCTCTCGCACAAAGGCTACATCGAAGAGACTGATGCCGGCATGAATGCGCCTGAACCGTGCTCTGCCTGTAGCGAAAACTCACTACCAGGAGCGAATCCACTCTGCAAGGTCTACAAGCCAGAGACTGTCCATGAGTACTACAGAGCTGTTGGACAGAACTGGAGAAGCTGTAGCGAATGCATGGGCCGACCTGGTACATGCTCGTTTGTAGCGGACGCAAACGCAAGACTTCAAGCTACAGCAGAACCTCGTCCTACGGAGGATGTCGCCAGTGCAAGGAATGTCGCCAGTGCAAGCAACCCTCCGTCAGTGCAGGAGAAGCCCGCCACATTCAGCGATCCTCGCCGCAAACCCCCAGAAGACATGGCACCCCTCCGACGACCGTTGAACGTACCACCCGTCAAGAGCTACGACTGGGACTCGGTCAACGACGCTCGAAGACGAAGACTTTCTCATTTTGGCTATATCCAAGAGACCGAAGCTGGAATGCTGGCTCCCAAGCCCTGCACACACTGCAGCTATTACAGATCCGCGGGCAACACTCCGATGGTGTGTAGGGTTTACAATCCCGCGACTGTTTCGAAATACTCCAAAGCTACTGCGATTGGGTCGAAGAAGTGCGGGTGGTGTTGGATAAGTAACTCGGAGTGTTCTTTTGTTGTGGAGGCGCAGAGGGAAGCGGAGCGCGCGGCAAAGGGCTGATTTTGGAAGTTGTGTCTTACGCCATCATGGTAATTCCAGGCTCCTTCGATGACGACGATGGCGGCCTCCGTGGCCTTGAAGTCAGAACCGTGGGGAACCCCAACTCGGCGAGCGACAAAATCCAGGATGCCTTGCAGAAGTTCACCGACTTCCATCTTTTGAAGTGTCTTGGAGCGGGCGAAACACCTGCTACCGCGGCTCGAAGTTCTTCCGACTGTGCTCGCCAAGGGCTCTTTTAAGAAACGTTGGAGCCTGCACAACCCAAGCTCCCACGCAAGGGAGACTTGGTGCCTAGAGAGGGATGTTGCAAGGTTGGCATAAAGCTGACCGAACGTTCTCGTTTCAACCGACTCACCTCATCGACACTTGCACCATGGACGCAGATACCATCTACACATTGGTCCACCGCCTGGAGCATCATCGCAGTGAAGTATCCCAGCTGGAAGCGAGCCTCGCCGAATGGCACAAGGAACGGACCTTTCCCAGATTCATGGACCTCTCGCCCGAGTTGCGCATGCTCGTCTGCCAATGCCATCTTTTCTCGCACCTCCTGACGCCCATCGTCTACATCAAGACGGGTCGACGGGCCAAGCACAGCGGCAAGCCTACTGAACGGTGTCTGACAAATATTCCGCATCAGCTCCCACTTGCCAAAGTCAACACCATTGTGCGCAAGAAATTCTTGGACGTCGCATACAAGCAATTCGTGCTGCCTCTGCATATCCAAGCCACCTGGACAATGATGGATAGTCCAGATGGTTCACGTCGGCGACGAGTAGTCACACTTCAAAAGGAAGCCGAAGCCTTCTTCTCAGCTGCACCTGCCAGCGAGATCATGAATATCCGTTGCGTTCAATTCACACCGGATGAAGCGGTATTGAAGGATGGCGGAGGCTTTCCTGGTCTCTGGGTAGACTTGGAGAGACGTCAAGTGAGCTTTATTAGACCTACCCCGAACGGTGGGAAGAGACTGCCGGTTGAAGATTTGCTGGATGCGCCGCGACCCGATCGCCGGAATACTCGTGCGAGGGTAACACAACAGTTGCAGCGGATCTTGGATGGAATTTTTCGCAGAGATGGAAAGCTGCAGATGGGTGACGTGCGAAATATGCTGGATGCTATGGGCTCTGAGTTTCTCTTTCATTGATCGTGTTGAGGGCCTGGACAAGATGCAGGCGCCGGTACCGTCGTTGACTTGAGAGTTGGGCTTTCACTGGATCAGCCTATGATCTCCCCCTTGCGAGGAACGATAGAATTCAAGGGAATGAACTGCTTTCGATGGAAGGGTACATACTCGTGTTGGTTGAGAATGTCCTCCAACGAATTATCCATCACTCGAGTCTCTGGACAAGCGCACCCGATGTCGACTGAAGACCCTTGTTGTCTGTACCCTCTTGTATGCACCCACTTGTACGCTCCGTCTTGTATGCTCCCACTGATTTTGTTCCGCCCCATCCCATCCCGTTGCTACTCCCTCACCTGAACGTGACCCGGTTACAAAACGTGTGCCAGATTGATTGGGATGCACACAGCCGTGGACTTAATATCTCTCGAGAGACGCTACTCCGGCTGGAGACGCCATCAATGTCCATCTCTTCCGACTCTTCTGCTGCGTGAAATTGGTCTGAGTAAACAATACCATGAACTGGTCGGGCTGGTCGGAATGATATCGAAGCTGATCGAGGATGGCGAGGCGGGTGCCATGGAGGGAAGATCTTCAACTCAGAATCCGCGCGCCCGTACGTCGCCATGAAGAGCGATATCGACATGGCCCGTGTCGCATTCTGTCGCCGACTGATAGTGGAGACGGCGAAGCTTTCGTCTTCATATTAGAGTTACGGGCGAACCCGCGATATGGCCCGCTACCCAAACGTTATTCGGTCAGCACTCCCCTTTGCGCTTGCCCATCAACAAACCCTCAGCATGACCTGCTCCGACCTGTTACTACGAGTGCTCCGCCGAGGCGCTTCTGGTCAACTATTGGCACGCATGAAAGCCGGTGCGGTAAGACCTGTATTCTTAGAGAGGAAGAACTCACTGCAGCTCTTACGTGGCCTGCACATAGCAGAAGCGAGGTCGACGATGTCTTCTCAACAACTCGCTGGTGGACAGCCTCACCGCGTGGACTTGATAGAAGAAGAGACGTTGCCGCAGTACCGCTCAACGCAGTTCCTCCAGGTGCGCATGGGCGATGTTTACCAATCGACTTATCGCGTGGTTGCAAAACTGGGCTTCGGTACCTCATCCACGGTCTGGCTAGCCCGCGATATCAAGTGAGTTGGCGATGGAACAAGTCCTCATGGACACCTTTCGCATCTTCGGATTTCCGCGGACACTGGAGCATAGTCCACTGATTCTGTCGCATCAGAACGAACGTATACTACACGTTGAAGATCTGCGCCGCCGGAGCAGAGCAACCCAGCGAATTACTCGTATCCGAGCGCATCAAGTCCATCGACTCAGATCATCCAGGCGTAGCGAGGCTCCGCGTGGTGGTGGATGACTTTAAGATACAAGGGCCCACCGCATTACATCAGTGTTTGGTCTTCCACCCATTGGGCCTGACGTTCACGCAATTCCGCGGACAATTTCCCGGCAAAGTTCTTGAGAAAAGGCTTCTGCAGCAAAGTCTACTTCTGGTCCTCCTAGGACTAGATGTTCTTCACAAGATTGGCATTGTGCACACCGGTATGGTCGATTTCGGAGAAGAATCGTGAGAGCAAAATTTGCTGACCATGTTTCGCCAGACCTCTCGCCAAACAATATTCTTCTCGGCGTCGACGAGCCCAATGTGTTACAAGCAATAGAATCATCGGCACAAGAGCATGGAACTGAGATCCACAGGCCAGGCGAGCGCTTCATCTACCGATCACAAGAACCTCCAATCACGGGCGGCGCTCCTACCATTACCGATTTTGGAGCCGCCCGTGTAGGACAACCAGGTCAGCAATTCACTGGAGATGTGATGCCGAACTTCTATCGAGCACCCGAAGTCATCCTCGGCATGGCGTGGGATTCCAAGGTTGATATATGGAGCATCGGTGTGATGGTAGATGAAACTCAGTCTTTGATTCGAGACATAGTGTTGCTGACTCGCTCCAGATATGGGATCTATTCGAAGGCAGGCGACTCTTCTACGCCGCACGAGATGGGCAGCTCAACGACGAACAACACTTGGCAGAAATGGTCTCACTTATGGGACCCCCGCCGAAAACGTTTCTGCAGCGGAGCGCTGGTTGCGGCCGGTATTGGGATTCGGAAGGTGACTTAGCTACTCCTTCGGCAACATCTCATATGCCGAGGTGACCAAACTGACGAACTTCGATGGATAGGCCACTGGATCGCTGCAACAGAAATCCCAGAGCAATCGTTTGAGATGCGAGAAAAACGTCTCGAGGGCGAGGACCATGTACATCTGGTCGCTCTGGCGAGGAGAATCCTCCGCTGGCTTCCAGAAGAACGACCTACACCCGAGGAACTGTCGGAGGATCCTTTCCTGACGCAGTACTTGCGGGAGCAGTGAGACCAGCAATCCGCGGCTCCGAGATCATACTGGGCAATTCTCGCGGAGCTTTTACACACTTTCCGAATCTGGATCTGATGCCTATACATGTCCTCCGGCAGATCGCGCCGAGCTGGGGAATGATTCGCTTCGGACTCAACTTATCGTCTCTTGGTCGTACTTCGAAAGATCCTGCTCGAAGACATACGCACGCAACGACTCCGAAGCCGCAATTGTTTTCCCAGAACGGAGATATGATCCCATACGAACCCCAGGTCTTTCGAACGCCGCTTCCACGCACGTCTATCACAGTCGAACAGGGGATCTACGCCTCACAAATCCCACAAGGACTCGGAGGATCAGCAGGATGTCATCACAGTGAGCTACCATACTAGCAATGGGACTCGTGTGTTGACTATCCACGCACATGACGACCTGACCTGGAAGGAATTCTTCTCTCGCAACGAAGACAAAGGAAGGTGATGTGAGGGTGGAAGGTCCTCGTGGAGGCGAAGGAGGGAGAAATGCATTGATGTCGCTGAGTACATGAGAGCCGGTTGCTTGCTACCCTTGCACAAGGTGGCGGCAGAAATGTGTGGTTGGTGCCTCGTTCATGGCCATCTGGGGTCTGGATATCGAACTACCTGGCTGGTCAGACGTCAATAGTATAGGTGCACTCGTCCGGACATGACCTAGCGCAGAAGGTCGTCGCATGCTTCTTCGAACAGGTACCAACACTGACTGGTATTGCAATGAGGTATGTGCCGTTCAATTGTTCAGAGATATTCTCGTGTATTGTTGCATTGCCGCTCTGCGCTCTCGTTGGGTTCCGGGAGTACTTCTACGTTGTGCCGGCAACTCGTTACGCTCGATCTGCCAGCCAAGGGCGGGTCGTCGATACAGATCTCTTCGGCCGGTATGCCAGCACCCTTGAGCAAGTTGCCGTCCTGCCGAGGACTTCTACTGGCCACATACAGCGGTTCGGCACTTCGCTGCTCCCAAGCGGAACTGTCACACCCGTGACGAACGCCTTCAAGGGATCGTCGGTTTCCATGTGTCAATTTCCAGAAATCATCCATGCAAATGCATGCACCAGCCCCACGCTTATGCCGATTGCTCTGCCGGAAGCACTACATAGACTTCTTCAACCGTAAGCATGCCTTCGAACTGCTATGACGAGCAAGGCTACCACGTCGACATCGGTCAGATCCGACTCGACTCGCCGTTCTGGCCTTCAAAGGATCGGCCCCCATCCGGGCTTTACTACCAGAGGCGTTCACCTGAGATAGAGTTCCACGTGCTGTGCTCAGACATTGTCGTAAAGAAGGAGATACGGTGGCAACCACAGGATGACTCGTCGGTACGCCGTCAGATTCAATCTACGGTTGCATCCCTCACCGTTTTGCTAATGGCTTTACATGAATACGAGATAGCTACTGCCGAGCGGGCACCCCGGAGCTGTCGAAACCTCGCACGCTTCCAACCCTCTATCGCAGGCCACGAGACTCCCTGTCAATGGAGCAAGTTGCAGGCTTATCCAAAGGGACCGTCTAAGCATCGCGCTGTAAATGTCCAGGTCACGCTGTTGGCATTGGTGGAAGAACTGCCGACGCCATTCATGTCCACGCTTCACATCCTTGAAGGCCAGGGCATCGTCGTATTTATTCAACGAGCTCAACACCATCGAATCAAAGGACGGCGTTGTCGACCCGACCGTATCATGCACACTCAGTCACACCGCCAACCTCGAGCAATCCCATCCGCACCATTCTGGACCTCATTCCCGTGCTGAGACGTCGTCAGAGCGGTGAGAGCGGGTGGAAGGGTATAAGGCTTCCCGTCTATCTGCTTCTCTGTCTCGACATCATCCTCCCATTCCAACACACATCCATATCTTCCATTCATCCCAGCTGTGCGTGCACATCCAAGGCCGAAACCAAATCCCTCCTCAATACGCCATGCAGGTTTCCTCCGCCCTCGTCACTTGGCTGTCACTTGGCACGGCTCTCGTCGCCGCCACGCCTGTCGGACTCGAGAAGTCGGTTCCCGAGAAATCGGCTCTTGAGAAGGCGTCTCTCGAAGCGAGATCATACTGCGGAGTCCTTTACGGTCCATCGTACCATCTCCTCAAGGCATTCAAGCTCGTTCTCTAACATCATTCCAGACGGTTGCACGATCAATCCCAAGAGTCGTGAAAGCACCTGTTGCCCGGACTTTACATGCGTGAAGTACATCTGCCAAACTTTCAGCACTTGCTTGCACTGCATCCCCTTCGGCGAGCAGTGAGAACCGCGAAGAAAATGGTATGTTAACCTTTGCTGCAGCGGCCTCTTTATACTGGTACTGATCCCCACTTCAGACGCATTGACTGGCGCAATCGTCTTTGGGATTGCTAAGGAATGACGGTGCACGATCGATTGCAGGAATAATGGGGTGTTCGAGCAGTGCGAAGGTGGAGAGGAACAGAACGGACGTTCACTTGGGCGATTGCGACGGATGGAGTATCAACTACGAAGTCATTCTCAGACATCTTCCCTTCTTCGCACATTCGTCCGACTCTGACTTCTCCAATCATCCGTTTCAATCATGTAATCCATACATCACATCCTGCATGACCTTTACATCCTGCATGACCTCCCCATCCTCCGTGCCCTCCATGCCCTCCATGAACCCTCTAGTAGTACGAGTAAGCAGCTGGATAGCCCGAGTTTTCGACTGCGAACTTGAAGTCAATGCAGGCCTCATATCCCGTCACAACGGCCTTCGTCCTGCTCGCCGCCCAGATCGAATATTGGCCCAAGAGTGGGGCACCCTGAGGACACGCGATCCAATCGTGGCCCTCAAACTGCAAGCCGCCGTCGGTAAAGAAGGAAACTGAGAAGCCCTTGTAGATGGCGTACTGGTCCTCCCACATGACAGGGTGGAATTGCCTGAACTTGAGCTCGCCGCTGGGCAGGACGTAGACCTGTTGGCCACGGGCTTCTTGGGTGTCGAGATTTAGTTGGTCAGTCGTAGGGATCATGGTGAAGATGGTTGTATTGGTGTTGGCTTGCTTGACCTTGGTTTCGGAGTATGTCCTGGTGTCCTTGCCGATCCCTGAGTTGAGAGGTGTTAGTGATGGGGATCAGCGAGGGAGAGTGAATGAGCATGTGGGCTTACAGAAAGAAAGGTCATTAGCGTTGACGGTGATACCGGTGGTATGAGGAAGGCTGCCGCCAGCTGTGTCCAGACGTCCTTCGAAGCGAAAAATCCGGATTCCGCTGTTGGACTGTGGTGCCGGAGCTGGGATGGCGGCGGCCATGGCGGCGAAGAGGATGGCGGAGGCGAATTGCATGGTTGCGTTTTGGGTTGTGCGTTGTGATGTTGTGGTGTTGTTGAGTGGTCTGGGTCGGCGGATTGTGCGTTGTAGTGTAGACGATGTCGCTGAGATGATGCTGAGATGATGGTCCGATTGACGGGTTTGCACACGACTCTTTATAGACGATTGGCGCTTTCCACCGGGAGTTGCTCATGGCTCTGCGATGCCTGTCGTCGGGAGAATCGACTGCTAATTTCGGGACCTATAGAATAGAATAAGCCCGTGATCCTTGAACCAGGCGTTGTCGGACCAGCCCAACAAGCATCCGCACAGTTCAGCATGCTTGAATAGTGTCACGACGACCAGTGCATCGCTTTGTTGTCGCTTTGGTGGAGTCGGGCACGTGGCAATCGCGAGGGAGTGCATCGAGCGGGTCATCCGGTAGGTTCGTATCTGAGCGAAAGTCAAAGACCAGACTATCGGCAACATGCCCAAGAATAAACGTATCCCTGCACACACTGGTGAGAGGCAGACCGTATCGTATCTGGTTCTTTCTTTAGCGATCGCGTCTTTGCGAACGATGATCTAGACACTTCATGGACTTATCACCCTCGAGATCGGATGGGTGAACCGACCCGGGATCGCGCGGCTATGCTGTGCTTTGACGATGGTCCAGGCCCCATCAGACTCTTCAATTTCCGCTTCAACAAGCATCTCCTACTGACGGCTGCTGTCGGCATGTCGTATGCTTGCACAGAAATAGATTCTCGGAAGGCGATTGCCAGAGCTCCAGGCAGGGTGCAGAGTCAGCCAGCATCTTTACAGTTTGTCGGATTGAACACAGAATGCAAGTTTCACAAGAGGTTCGCGCTAAACGCTGGCGAGACGAGTAACACGGCATTCAACGGTGTCTGCAATCTTACGAGCAATTCGCGAGAACATCGGTAGGTCAGCATTGGACTGGTCAATCGAGGGACCTCCGTAGTGGTCGAAATGGCTATGATCTCGGACTTGCGGGAACGGAATCGGCTTCGGCAAGAGACGCAAGAGACTGAATGAAATGGCAGTTGACAGCTGTGAGCCCTAGGACCGAGACGGCCATTCTAGAAGGAGGACTGGACGGTCGGTTTAGTAACGCATCGTGAAATGGGAAAAGCCAAGGATCTGCTGGTACATTATACTACCGGATCGACGCGAGAGCTGGCACTGCTTACAAATTTGACGGAGGTCTCTGTTGCAAATGGCAAGCAAGGCCAGGCGTTGCACCCGCACAATTACCACGGCGGAAGAGCAATGGCCCAGGATCCGACCGACAACCGTCGGGTGCCGAGGGAGTGAATAGCATTGCTAACGCGAAGCGGCCGCGTTGGCCTATAGTCTTGAATACGTTACAGAATCGTGCGGAGACGATGCAGCGGACACGAGGATGCGCAACTCAAGGAACGCGCTGTGCAGGAGATGTCGTAGTCGAACCCAACTCCAGCTCGGATTTGCTTCGAACCATTCGAGGGTACAAAAGTCCAGGCGCTATCTGACGTCTTGCGAATGCGCCGGGATCATTCTCGAGGTCTTCGGAGACGATCGACGGGTCATGACACGCAGACAGCGCTGCGAAGTCGGCGGAGCATAGTTGTCGGACCAGACGCTGGAAGTCGAGTCCGCAACATCGACCACTCCTGAACGCTTGGAAGGGCAAAAGGCGACGCCGCCACTGGACCTTGCACGGTCGCGGCTAACATTCCTTTTGACATGAACATTCAACCAAACAAACACCCACCGCTCGGTTTGGACGCGGACAGTCGAGAGCGATGGCAGAACGTCTTGTATAATTGCCCTTCTGTGCTCGCTCTTGTATGCTCGGCGTTGCGCGAGTCTGCTCAAGTAGGTCCACTTGTGCACTTCTTCTCGTATGCTCCATCTCTACGCTCCATCTCCGTGATCCATCTTATCTTCCTTATACGCTCCATCCCGTACGCTTGCTCTTCATCCTTCTCGTGCCATTTAGTACCTCCGCAGATCATGTCCAGGACGTGTGCCATGATTTTCGAACCTCGGGTGCAGCCGAGAGCTTGGTGCCAGGTAATTGCTGCCGAGGTAATCCATATTTGCAGGCGTGCTATACATATGCTTTCAGTAACTTTACCACACTGAATGGAAAGTTAGCGCTTTGTCCTGCGTATCGAAGCATCGGCGCTATCCAGGCAGGCGTAGTAGAGAGCAAAACAATAGCGACCCAAAGGCGACCGATCCAAAGTTTCCATCGTGAGATACCTCCGACATCAACATCTTTGCTCTCTGGTCGCCTGAAAGTCTTCCAAGTATACACTGCAGCATCCTCTAGCATGATAGCCACGGCCTGGCTCAAGAAAAGGAACATGGAACCAGAATCTCGAAAGGGTACACCGAAGGTCAAGTCGATCCACAGGTGGAGCAGACCGGAGACGGCAAAGGTCAAGAAGATAAGGGTATACCTTCGAACAACGCTCCCCTTGCGAAGGTGAAGCATATCGTCTACGACGAATTTGGCAGGCTGATATAGTGCATCTTTGATGCATAGATGCCAGTAGTGGCTACGATGGTCAATACAGTGCAGATTAAGGCAATCGTACCTGATGATACTTACCTCCAGAAACGTCGGATTGAGAACGGTATACCATGCTGCAAATTAGCTACAGGCCGCCACCGCTGCGGCTCTGATAGGCCCAGTAGGACCAGCAAGTATCCCGGAAGACCGCAGAGCAGTGTCACAAAGCCAAGGCCAGCTCCCCAAATCATGAGTACTAGTACGGCGCGCCCGATCGGCGTGTAAAGCGTCACGTCGTTGAAGCCGTCCGATAGGTCGGGCGAGGACGTCGAAATCCTCGCATCGTCTTTGGCCGCCAGGTTGTCAAGACAGTCCATAAAGAGGTATATCGCCAAGTATAGAAGCCCCCTTTCGATGAGGAAACGGCGTCTGGACGGTATAAAGGTAGGATCTTCCTTCCGGAAACGTGGAACGTTATCGATCTCGAACGATTGTCCACAATACCGACGGCTAGTAGCGGCGCTCAGGCCGAAGGTGAAGCGATGCCATGCCGTATCCGGTAAAGGCGACCTGGTCTCCTTCTTTCCGGCGTCGCGAGGCTGCGGTCCCGCGAAGTCAAAGTCGAATCGGCGTAGCAGGACAACGGTGAAATGATGGAGCATCACTGCGGGCGGTAGCATAACCAAAATTCTGGTTATCGAATCCTGGCTGCTCCTTGCAGAGGCTATAGACAGCCACCCGAGGGCGATCGAAAAGGGAACAGAAATGGCGCGAGCGAGAGATCCGGGCTTCGTGAAGCCGACTGCAACTGCGGCGACGACATGCTGAGCGACCAGGATTGATACGAGATCCAGATTTGACAGATACATGACGATCGGCTCCCTGGTGTCGAGATATTTGTTGTATTGATCGGGGGACAGAGATGTTCGGGAGAGAGGTGAGGCAGGAGACTCCTTGATCCTTATGATGGACGAGTGTCAGACTGAGGCGCGAGAGTTTGTTCTTCGCTCGACCGCGTATTCGAGACCTCAAATGAAGATCAACCGTTTTGAAGACGTCCGGCACGGATGGGTCAAGAAACCTGAAGTCGCTGGTCTACTGACGCACACCAGAAAAAGCTCGTTCGTTGGCCTCGGTGACCGAAGGTGGATTGTTGGTCTGACAGAACTCCGGAGCTTCCGCTGACAGCACCCTGATGGTTCCGGGAGATTCCCGGTACCAACTGGTGCTTTGACGTCCAGGCATCCATGGCAGTAGTGGCGCAGTCGCATGCTGTGTCTGAGTGTTGACTGAAGACCCTGCGATGAGGGCAGCCTCGCGGATTCGAGTGAGCCAGCCAAGTGCGTCGCCTGTAATGTCGAGAGTTGACACATGCGATCCCGACGGTCGTCCGGAATGGTCGCAAGGCTCGGCATCGGTGATCTTGATGCCGACGCTTCCCTGTATCATCCCTGAGAGCCACGTACGGAGAGTTGTCAGCCACCGCCCAAATCATGTCGACAATGAACGCCACTCGAACGGTTGCTTGCATTTGATAAGATATCAGCCAGGTGGATTGATCAACGAACCGCTGTATTCTGTTCGACGTTCTCGTCGGAGAGTATCCGATCCGCTCACCGGCCGCCAATGAAGCTCGAACAATTGAGCTGCGAGATACTATTACTTCACATCAACCAACTCCCAATCCTCGCCATCGAAATCTTCCATTCCCTTCATATCCTTCATATCCTGCTCCATGTTCTCGATTCCCATTCCTTCCCTAACCACATGTTAGCCTACCGTGACGAGACACTCGCAGACGGAAATCTTACGCTTTCCGCTCCTCTTCGTACAGCGTCTTGCGCGCAGCGAGGTCTCGATGCGCATGCTGAATGGTGTCGAGATTGCTAGCCCGCAACGATTTCAACATTTCGTCGATCTCAGCTATGTTCTCTTGATAACTCGCCTCATCGGTGCGAGCTGGGGCGACCATGGCGGCGGCGCATGGTCTGCGAGTAAGAATTGCGATGCCCTCTTGGAGCATCCGAACTATTGGTTTGATGCCAAAGAGCATTTTCGGCGTAGTGGATGTGGGTGTGGATGTGGCCGAGAGCGGTATTGGCGAAGAGGATGTAAATGAAGTTGAAGTTGAAGAAAAGAAATCGACATCCGAGTGTGAAATGGTGATTTATGTGCCAGAGGAGCTCGGTGAGCTTCATGACTCCAGATCAAGAGCGATCTCGTTTCTCACATGCAAAACACCTTCGCCGGCTGCGCACACCGCGCCGAGTCGCAGCTGGGTACAGAACCGCGTAACAAATTTGTACGGCGTCCGGCAATCTCATCATCGACAGCTTGGCGCAAGTCTCCCGTGGCCGTGGGCCAGCTCAATGCCGTCCACCGATCAACTTTACTTGCTTAATCGAACGACATGTAGACTTTCACGGAGAGACCATGAAGATGTAATCGAGACTGCACCTAATCTAACATCCAAAGCTTGCTGAATCCCGCATTGAGCTACCGGCAAATGCAAATGCAAGCGGCGAACCGAAGACGTCTACGCAGCTCGGGATGCGATACTCGAACCTGGGGCGGTTGACACTGCCAACCTTGTCCATCTTTTAGAAGAACATAGCCATAACGATGAGCTTCGATGCATCCTCGGGGTGCGTGTCCATGTTATCCTCCTCCTCGCCTTTATCTTCGATCAAGATATGCTCTTCTATCCCAAAGAGCTAGAGCATCTCTTTCTTTGGTAACTTGCAGAACTGCAAAGTGTTCTGGGACATCCACCCAGAGAGCTCGGTATTTTTATGCCTCGTGAGGCGGTCGTTCGCACGCTGTCGAGCTCGTAGGGTAGATCCTGGATCCTCAGCTCGTCAGCGCTCGTGGCGCTGCTCTGACTTTAGCAGCTGGGCTACTTCCGCTGGATATGCAAGTTTGGAAGAGGTGTTGATGTCGGTGAGGCCTGCTCGGTTCGGGGCTTTCTGTGTTCTTTAAGTACGCACTGCGTCTCTAGCAGCGCATTGGCGTCGTCAATGCGATCATGAAGAGAGCTTGAGCTCGTACTATTGCCTTGGACAACGCATGGTGAAAAATTAAGGAGATACAACGAATACCCCTGGCAGCCACCATACCGCTGGAAGCCACTATACCGCTGGAAGACACCATACCGCTGGTAGCCACCATACCGCTGGAAGACCCTGGCCGGGTTGACTCCGGCTCAAACGGGCTGTTGAAAGAAAAAAAAAAAACCTCGAGTTGATGGTCCCAGAAGAGAGGTATGCTGTGGTCGTTGGTAGTCCAAGCAGATACTGCAACGTCCTTCTGCTGTATAATAAGGACACGAGAAGTCAATCTCTAATGGGGATTCGTTCTATGGATTCAGCCCGAGTCCAACCGGCAACAATCGGAGCACCACGCGACAAAGGGTGACGAACTACTCCGGAACCCCATCACCGCTGATAGCCGAATGTGTCGGTCAGAGGTCGGTAGCGGGAGTGGCAGCCGTAGTGCCAGACGTCCTCGGTGGTTTGTTGCGGCCGAAGAGGTCGGGGATGGAGAGGGTGGAGGGTTTGTTGCGGCCGAAGAAACCAGATAGGAAGCCGGCAGATGCTGCGACCAAACACATCAGTAATGGAGACGGCCGATGCAACCAAACACCCGCGTTAGTAGCGAAGACGGCCGATGTCGCCATGGACTGCCTCACAGGCATACTACACAACGCAACACTGCAGCGCAACCATCTCTTAACATCGAAGTCCGCCTGGCCGACACGTCCGCGACCGCGGCAAACGAAGTCGGTACCGGATATGAAGAGCATGCGGTGAACGCGCTGATTTAGGTCGGCTTGGACGAGTCTGGAATGGAGACTGCGACGGTGGTCTTCGTCTTGGGACTGATCCCGCTAAAGGCGAAGGCTTCGAGCAACGGTAAGATCCATCCCAATCAAAAATTCCCGAATTCAGCTAACTCTGCTATTCTAGACGAGATTTGCGAAGACTGAACGTGATCGATCGCCTGGATGACGAGGTGCACGATATGGTGTCGGGAGGCTTGATCGCTGCCGATGCGCTGCACAGCACGCGTTCGAAGACGTACGGGGAGCTGTATGCGGATATCGCGGGAGCGAATGCTGTTGTTATAGCGGCGGAGGACGGAGACAGGCGGACGACGAGGTGCACGATATGGTGCCGGGGGGGGGGGCTTGGTCGCTGCCGATGCGCTGCACAGCATGGATACGAAGACGTCCGGGGAGCTGCATTTGGATATCGCGGGAGCGAATGCTGTTGTTGTAGCGATGGAGGACGGAGATAGGTGGCGATAGCGACCACGGCGCTGGCGAAAACGGGAAGCGCAGACGCTCGTCGTCATCAGCAGCCGCGACGATGCGCTTCGAGTCGCTAAAGCATATTAACGAAACGGCTATTAAGGAGAACCAGCCGTTTGAGCACCGGGATAGCAGCAGCCTAACCTCTTGGTACTGGCCTTCACCACCCTACGCTATGTCCTAGATGCTCGCATGGAGCTCGCCTGGTCTTTGCGAAGTGGGCTACACGAGATCCGACAGACGAATCCCGTCGCAGAACGTACTAAGCAGCTTAACATCAAGCTTCTCAACTCTAACGACAGCCTCCACAGGTGCGGGAAGGGTTTTGGATGGGTCCAGCTTAACACGGCGTAACGATCGGACGTCTGTCGCATAAGTTGGCGCGGCAAGCCGCGGGGGAAACAAAGCATCCGCTGGACATAAAAGAGCACGAGCGATCGCTTGACTACAAAGAAGAAACAGCTTGATAGTAATGGCTACTTTGAAAGGTAACGTGCGGAGGAATTAAGGATAATATGTGGTAGAGCGGGATGCTCCTCGCGGAGGTGGTGCGACAAAGCTAAACCGCAGCAGGTGTTCGGCGTCCGTTTGTTTATCCTTCTCAATTGAATGCTTTAAGAGACGGCTCTAATCAAGCTCGACTGGGACGATTGACGATAATGTCGATGTCGATGTCGAAATCGAAACCACCCGGGGCCGACTGGAGGAGTTGTACCCGAGCATGTTCTTAGCAAAAGGATTATGTCGATTGGACGACATCGCGAGCTTAACGAACTGGCGAAGAGTGTTGGCAATAAATAACAACGACTGTACGCTGGCGATCCTCGAACAACGGCCTTAGCCTCGCGAGAATATGTTAAGGAAGCCCCTAGCGCCGACGATGAAAACGAATAGATCGCTCGACCGGAAACACCTTCAGTTAAAGAGCTCCTCGAAAGTCATCTCGACCGCCACTATCGCCATCAAGATAGCGCTTTATTAGCGACCTCTTCATCCCCGTTCTACCCACGAAAACTCAATCTGCACTGCTACGGGACCTGGACACGCGCCTCGCTAGGGCTCGGCGCTATTTGGGGTTAGGTTGGTGTTGTTTGGTGGGCGATGCTTATGCGACGTTCGTAACTTTGAATGACATCCAACGGAAATACCGGTCTCGTCGAGTCCAAAACAGCTACACTTCTTCTATTCTTTATCGTCCGTTATGCGCCGGTGTTCCAGACATCGAATATCGAACCGATGGGATAATAGGATGTAAGCAACTCAAAAGCGACTCGCATAACTCGTCTGGTCGGCGGCCTGTCCGTTTTCTTATGCAACTCGGTCTGAAATGCTCCGGGACCTGGACACGCGCCTCGCTAGGGCTCGGCGCTATTTGGGGTTAGGCTGGAGTTTGGGGTTGATGTTGTTGCTTCGAATGCACTATCGTCGACCGCAACTCTCTTACTGCAACCTGGACTCGTGCTAGTGCTAGATACGCAACTTGGTCCTATATAGGACTAGGCAAGTAGCTTATGGATCCCATACACTCATAGGACACTTGCTTATCTCTGCTTAAGCCTCACTCGGAGCTGTTGCCGATCCAGGACACGCCGCTAACTGCGTTGCGGTTTAGATCCAGACTCGACGTTACGTAGGACTCTAGGTAGGTTTAAGAGACACGGGAGCAGCTACTAAGAAACCACATCAATGCCACTTCGAGTTGTCGTCCGCTCCGAGTAAAATCTTTAGACCTACTCCTTAACTATACGACTTATCCCAAACCGGGCACTATACTAATTCCCAAACGGGGAATTTTAATTGCGGAGAGAGGACCGTAGGTAACTCTATATTACACGACATCGCCTAAAGCCTAATTAACCTTCACCGCTTCTATATGTAATATAGACATATACCGTTAAGTCCTCGCTATTAACCTTACCTAAGGATGCTCTAACAAGACTCCCTCCCTATAGCATACCTTTAGCATATTCTTTAGTTCTACTTTAACATCCCCTATTACCCTACGTTATAGTTAGTATACCGTGTTATCTTCCGAGGAGGTAATTCGACGTACTTAGCCTCGGTCTAGCCGCTATACCTGAAATAACGATTTATATATCGTTTGATCTTACCCCGATGTATCGATAGTGCCTCCCTCTTCCACTTATGTATTAAGGTCTTCTTTTTCTTCCTCCCGGCTATCCTCTTATATTTCCTAGTAATAACGTTCTTTAATCTATCGACTAACGCTATTATACCGTAGTAGGGAGGAATAGTAAGGGGTAGGTAGACGATTCGCTTATCGTAGCCTTCCGAGTAGTAGAAAGTCTCGATCGCATTAGCGAAGTAGTAAAGTTCGACCGAATGTTTATAGAGAATATATTGTTTCTACCGGAGTCGACTAATGTATCGTTTCGTCGCTTAGTCTTAACGGTTATTAGGAGGCGAGTAATAATTTATAAGAGTTATTATAATATGAGAGCTTCGTTAGATTATAACAATTTGAAGATAGAGGCAGAACCGTAGATAATAGCCTAGGATAATACGATCGACAAACAAACAACATTAGAAGATTCTCTTATATAGGGTACCGTAAGTAGGGCTTTCGTCGGTATTACATTCCCGTAGCGTACGTCAAGCTTCTTATACTCGTTCTCGTCTCGAATGTTCGGTTATCCCAACCTTCTATTTAACAGTTAACCTGCCGATTCTAATGCCTTGTAAGCTAACCCCTCGAGGTAGTCGACGGTATCCACTAGCTATAGTAGACTAGAGGCTTAAGTTTTGATAGTGTACGAACAAGATCTACTAGGGCATAAGTGGCCTAGCACCACCGCCTTATCGGGTTTACCTGGCCTAGAGTCGGATTATCTTAGGGTTAGCAATGTATATACTAAAGCTTAGAGGAACACAAAACCCATAGAGGAACGGAGGCCCACACTACCGGACTTACTACTCGCGACACATGGGCCTACGGAGAACGGTAGACAAAATTGTAAGGCAAGGCACAGAATATAACAGCATTAGACCGACCGAAAGGCTAACATAGCCTTATGTGTCTCGGAAGGGGGCCTCCTGTTCTACACGGGGCTATACATCGGAAGTAGTGAGTCCGGTAGTGTGAGGTTAAGTGCCTCGCAACATGTCCTCGACGTAGATACTATACCGTTCTGCATAGAACCATATATCGGAAGTAGTGAGTCCGGTAGTGTGAATGTCCGTTCTTCTACTGTCTCCCGTTCTTCGGAGGTGCCTTCCGTTCTTCGGAGGTAAAACCTTTGCGTTCTTCGGAGGTGAAACCTTTGCGTTCTTCGGAGGTAACGGTTTTTCGTTCTTCGGATTAAGAGGTAAAGGCCTTTGCGTACCTGGGAGGTGGAGGCTTTCCGTTCTTCGGAGGTAGAGGCTTTCCGTTCTTCGGAGGTAGAGGCTTTCCGTTCTTCGGAGGTGGAGGCTTTCCGTTCTTCGGAGGTGGAGGCTTTAGCAACGACGCGGATACAAATGAAACAATCGCTTACGCCGCGCTTCGCGATCTGGAGCTGGCGATAGCACCCCTTCCTATAGCGAAGCTTGTTTAGGTGGATAACATGCTGCGCTACGCGAAGGACTTGTAGACAAGATCGGAGACATTATTAGAGACATTGGGATGAAATTCTGAAATCCCAGCGACCGCGCAGTGGTAATACACGTACTAGAGACCTTGGGATCGGCAGTTATACGGTCGACGCCTTAAGCGGACCGGGTATGGAGGAACCCGGTTGGATTCTGCGTCTACATAACAAGCGGCACAGATGCGCGCTACCATGCGCATGCTGCTTCCTTTAATTACACACCTCGAACCCTAGCTGTCTATTGTCAGACTACGACTCTTCTTCATCCTCCTCTCCAAATTATCTATCGTGACTATCTCGACTATACTCCAACGCCCGTTCGCCGTACCTATCCTCTACTAATCTATCCGACTGCTCTTCCTTACCCAACACATCTAACAGCCTATCGGAATCGAATTCGCCTTCCTCGACTGCGACACGTAAGGCAGATCTATACAGCGGTTAGTTTCCGTCTAACGTGCTATCGACCTTGCTGCCTACTCTCGGTCTCGCTGCTCTATGTACGCGTTGTGCTTCTCCTACATGTACGCATTGTACAATCTCTTAAACTCCCGTTGAAATGCCTACGCCGTAGCAATCTTCTTAGACTAGAGAGGTATTAGAGGCTCTGTTTCCTCGCTTATCCGCTTGGCCGTGATAATTATAGCGGAAATGTCTCTCTCCTCCTTAGCTATTACCCTCGCAGCTCTACTCGCCATAATTCGTAAGTAGATATTAGAAAACTCGCTAGTTATTTACTAACCTCTCTAACATGTCGCTATCGAGGCACCGCCGAAGGAGACTATCGATCAACTTCCGATAATCCGATATTATCCTCGCCCTCTCGGAGTCCCTATCTATCGTATCGAGCTTGTTCGTAATGCGCTCCTTGAGGTATCCGGCGAGCGCTGGAATATTATTGTCTTCTTCGCTAGAGAGCGAGTGTGGGTTATATAAAGCCTCCAGTATATTAAACTTGCTATCTTTCCTCGAATGTAATAACGCAATCTTTATATCGCTAATATACCGATAGCGGATTCTCGACCTTCGCGCGCGGGTTTCCCTCGCCTACTATAGTTCTCGTTGGAAGGCCTCTACTATATCGTTCTTTAATAGACCGCTATGGGGGTAGTCTTTATTCTATTCGGCGCAAATTTTATCCGTATTAGTGTGAGACAAAACTTCAATCCGAGCCGTAGAAGACAACCCTTACTAATCGTACGTAAGCGGCGATTCTTAACGACCTCGGGTTAATAAGATTTAGGCGTAGCGATTCGGTAGATTAGAGGGATCCGGCTAAGTTAGGCTATTATCCTTAAGTCAAACTATAAGTGTTACTCGATTTATATATAAGCTATCGTCAAAACCGACGTCCTTTAATTTACACCCCTCGCACCTTATCTATATCCCTGTCCTCTAGGTAGACGGTCGCTCTATCGGCGGCTAGCGGTAATTATCGAAACCCCCGCGTCCGTAGCGAACACGGCCGTCCTTTAGTCCGCTTAATTATTTACGACTACTACTACTTCCACCAACTACACGCTTAGCTATAGCTAACAAGACCGTCGCATTAGAAATTATAATCGACCTGATTAACTACGAGCGCGCGGTGCTAGACAAAACATATACTAAGAATAAGAGGACTTTACTATCTACTTACGACTACGAGGATAACGGCTCTTACGATATTAATAAGTTCGAGTACGAGGGCTTTAGTGTCCGCCTTGCCTTGAAGATCCTAGGAGTATAGTCGGTAGTCCTCGGTACTATTTAGAGTTAGTGGAAGGGCGACAAGTAGTTAAGAGAGATCGAGAGTACGTATGTCGACGAAATCCGGCTCGTAAGGGAAAGGAGAAGCTAAGGTAAAGTAGTCTTACTCGACGCTATTAGTAATAGATAGTAGTAATTATCGACTAATCCAACACGTAGTGCTATAATAGGTAAATGTTTTGGGATTTCGGTTATGTTATACGCCGTATAGAGGACCGTTAAACACGAGGGACCCTCCCGTCCCTACTTTAGAGGAGGGGACATCTTAGCGTCGGGTAAGTTAACCCGCCTACGCCGAAGAGCTATAGTTTAGGACAAGTTAACCCGCCCACTATAGTTTAGGACGAGTACACCCTCGGACGGATAGGATACACCTCGTCGTCTACCTCGTCGATATTAAACTATAACATAAGGTCGAAGTAGGGTACTTAGCACCGACCGGCGTATCTAATTTTGAGTTTTAACAAATTTAGATATCCAATCACACGAATCGATACAGTTAGTCTTGGAGATTACGAAAATAACACGACTTTCTTTAATCGACCCCGTCTCGTTTTTATAAGGAAGTTATTAAATTTTAATAGAAATTTAATAGAGCGGGTACTCCCGTAGGTTACGTGCCGAGGTCGAGCTCGATAGGCATTAACATTTTCGAGATTCTAAAGAGACAGAACGATTAGACGGGTCTCGCTAATTCGGAATATATGTGTTTTAAGTCCCTCCGGTCGTGTCGGACTAATTTTAATCTACCGTGGAGATCTTAGCTATAGTACTACTTACTCTATATGCTAAGAACAGGCCGCCCCCGACTCCGTACTATCCTACCCGTCCTCCTTCCTATATATCGTATACCCCTAGGGCACTCGATTTTTTTTTTTTTTTTACTAAGGCAAACTTAGGTACGGATACGATATAGCGAAAATTCCGCGAAAATTCGACTTCCTCCTTTATAAAGACTCCCTCCGAGGAGCCCTCTACGAGACATATCTACTAAGCGATCGACGTATACTCCCTATTATTACTATGCTCCTCTACTCTTTATCGAAATAATCCTATCGCTATCCTTCGTACTCTATCTATCTTCCTATAAGATGCTACGTACTATACCGTAGAGAGTTGGAATAAGGAGGACTCCTATAACACCGGAGCTCGTTCGGGGAGTCGTTAGCGAATTTATTAGGTTATAATAACTTACGGCCGGTGTCTCGTATCCCGTCTAGACGCTATGGATAAAGAAGGAGAAGCTGCCGTATCTTAGTAGGACGTTCTTATTAGACGGTTAAAGGCGGTGTCGGAGTGTTCGTAGTCCTATACTATTAGTATACGGTAAACTAGAAAGATGTCGGCATACTCTATATAGAGCTAGAGGCTATAGGCTAGGACACTATAGTGCTAATAGTAAAGCTCCCGTTAAGATTTTTCAAACCGTTAGTCCTTCTAAAGGAACTATACCGGCGTTACTTAGACAACTCTATATAGCTACCGTTCTAACCGGCCCTAGCGATAACGAGAACGATTCTACCTTTTACGTATCTACCTCGCATTATTACTACTCCTACGGTCCCTCGATAGGTGTTAGAGCATCGACCGCGCGACCGTGTCGAATTTATAGAAGCCTATAGACCCTCTAATCTATAACTTCTAAAGCACACGCGTAATATAGCTCTATCTACCTCGTATATAAGACTACTATTCGACAACCGTACCCGGTATAGAGAACGGAAGTCGTAGGCATTACCTTTAACACTACCTCCCCCTACTCTCCTATACCGGCAAGTACTCGTTCTCAAATCCAAACGTCCTACGTCTTTTAAGACATAGTAATCCCCTATATACTAGAACGACTATCTATGCCTTCATCTTGTATCCTAATCCTACCTAGGCGTACGTCGAGACGAACACCCCTATGCCGATGTATACGTAGTACTTAGTATATAGCATTGGAGGCTGCGTAGTACGTAGTAGGAAGTAAGAGATACTAACCGAGTATATACTAAACACGAGAATCCACTTAATCGCGTCCGCGCGCTTAGCGATGTAGTCGTTATATAGTATAATAGCGTTCGTCGTCTACGTAAACGCTAGTAACGACATAATACTATATATTATAGCGAAGAAGTCGTTATAGATAACTTTATTAAGGTAGAGGAAGGTAATAAGAAATAAGTAAATGAAAGAGTATGTCGAACGACAATATATAGACTACGACGTATACATAGATTAGATAGGTATTACCGAAGCCGTCCGATAGCTACGTAAGATAGCCTTAATCCAAGGGCGCTATCGTTTGGTAAACGCGGGGTAGAAGACTAGCCGGTACTATATACGGTCGGTTACGTATATACCTTAAATTTCGAGAACGTCGAAATCCATAAAAACACGCAATGTTTAACGAATTAATGCACAACAACTATAACTCCAATGGAGGCCGCATTAAAGGAGTGTAAAGAGGCGGATGTAAGGAATTTTTCGGTAGTAGGAAGGAAATATAGCGTCGACCGCACCGCTTTATCTAAACAGTTTCGTAGAGTGACTAATTTAATAGCTAAGCGCAACGAGAACAACATAATTCTTTTACACTAATAAGAGCGCACGCTCGTCGCATATATCGGCACCCTTATATATAGAGGCATACTACCGACACCTATAATAGTTCTTACCTTCGCTTTCGATATCTTATAGTACCTACTACGACGATAGTAGGTAGGCGAGTTTGTATTACGAAACGGCTATACGATCGATTCGAGATATCTTAACCCTTTAGACAAGAACCGTAAAAAGGCGGACTCTACGAAGCAATATTAGGCGTATTTCGACCTCCTAAAGTAGAAGATAGAGTAGTATAATATCGAGTAGTATAATATCTATAACATAGACGAAAAGGGCTTCTTAATTAGTATGCTTCAGAAGACAAAGCGCGTATTTACGAAGGCGCACTCGCTCTTAGGCTCGTTTCTCGGCAACATCTAAGACGGTAGTCGTAAGTGGATTACGTTAATTGCAGCTATCTATACTAATAGCACTACACTGCCGCCGGCACTAATTTACAAGGTAGTAACTAGCAATATCCAGTCCTCGTAGTTATAAGACTAGAAGCCGGAGTAATACGCCTTCTTCGCGTCCTTACCGAACGGCTAGACTAATAACAACCTTGGACTACACTAGCTAACGAAGGTATTCGAGCTATAGACAAGGTAGAAGGCCGGCAGAGGATATAGACTCCTTGTAATTAACGGCTATAGCTCGCACGTAAACATGCCCTTTCTTTAGCACTACATCGCTTACCGGATATTCGTTGCAGTCTTTCTACCTTACTCGACGCACCGCTTGCAACCTCTCGATGTTAGTCTATTCGGCCTATTAGCTAGCTTCTATAGCATAGAGCTCTCGCGATATCTTTACTACTCCGAGGGCTTATCTAGTGTTACGAAGCGTAACTTCTTCCGGTTGTTTTAGCTAGCATAGCAGAAGGCGTTTATACTAGCTAACATCGCTTCTAGCTTCCAAAAGACTAGCCTCTATCCACTGGATTTATTAGCCGTGCTCGACAAGTTTAAAGAGCCCTCTACGAGGAAGAGCAACAAGGGTAAGAGTAAGAGTAAGGGTATAAAAAACGTCTACTTTAGCGATAGCTCGAGGCTAGGCACCGCCGATAACACCGCTAGACCGACTACTACTAGCATAGACACCTCTATTATCTCTAACAACTAGCGCGCGACACAAGCCCTTATAAAAAGCGTAATAAAGAAGCTAGAGAACGAGGAGGAACGAAGGATAATATAGAAGCTTACTAATACCTTTATTCACACGTAGACACAAAATTAGCTCCTTAAGAGCGAGTGCAATAGCTTCCGCTAGTCCTTTAAGAGTAAGAAGTAAAAGAGACAACGTACTAAGCCGTTGCTAGCTCTTCCTTATAGATAGGCAGCACAGTTCTACTTACCGGCTAAACTAGAAGCTAGTAAGGCACTTCTTACTACTAAAGAGGCCGACAAGATAGCTAAGAAGAAGCAGAAAGAGGTAGATATAATAGCGAAGAAGGTAGCTTAACAGGTAAGAGCTAAACAATAGTTACAAGCTAAAGCCGATAGGCTCTTAAAGGCAGCGCAAAAGAGGGCTAAAAAGGCTTCGTTGCTAGAGGTAAAAGAGGCTAATTTATAGCTAAAAAGTGACCTCCAAGCCTCTACTCGTATAGCATTACCGGCTAAGCGTCGTAGAAGGAAGGAAGTAGATAAACCGGTGTTAATAGTAGTGTTAAAGGTGTCTTAACAGCCGAGGGGGGTTGCATAGGTAGCTGAATCCTCTTAGCTACTAACACGCATAACATTAAGGCAGCGACTTTAAGCTGTTTAGGACTCGTAGATGTAGTTAATGCGATAAATTTGAGCTATTAAACACCTTCTCACGACGACTAGTTGTCGCAATATTGACTATTAAAGTAGTAGTGGTAATGGAAGGGTTCTCTAATTGCGACCGTGCACGTGACCGACCGTGCATAGCACCGGCTAGTCTTCTAGAACCTAGATCTAGATCTACGTGGGGCGTAGCACCCAATCGACGGCCGCGCGATTTACTAAGCATAACACCACGACGCATCCTTTCCGGATTACTACCGTATACCGCTATCCGTGCTTCACGAGCACCGACAATACTATAGGATCGAATCGAACCATTTAAGAAAATGTACTAGCTAAGCGGTCTAGCGCCCGCCGTCCAAATTACCTCCGCGAGCTCCCTATAGCATTCTCTGCTCGTGCCGTCTAATACGCAGCTATTAAGACATCTTTATATAGTGTTAAAGAGCTCTTTGTAATAGAGAAAGATCCTGAACGTCCCTTGGTTCGCTTGTTGGGCGGTGTGCTAGGGACACTAAGCGGGCGGTGTGCGGTCGTAAGGCCTTAATGCTGTTCTTCTAGATCTTCTAGGCCGTGCTCCTTACGCTTCTTGGATGTTGTCACTTCGGCCACCAATAAGAGAGCTACCTTATTAGAAACAAACATGCTCGGGTCTACATTAAATAGTAGCATAGTCTAATAATAGATCAGGGCGAGTACACCCTCTTGCGTGTAGTTTACTAGGCGGGTAACCTCCTAATTAACGTCGGTGTCGTGTAACCTATCGAGAATGCGACGCATTACTACCAACAACAGTTTAATTACTTTCTGGTACGTCTTAACGGTAGCTGCATCCAACGCCTTGGACTTGGTAGCTTCCTACAACTCGGTGTTGTAGTTTAATATATTCCACATAGTTGGGAGTTTGCGAGACCGGTCTTAATATCTCTTGCTTTCTTAATGCAGCGTGGCTCTCGATGCCTCCAACTCCTAGACTATGCGCTAGTTGTTTGCCTCGAGTTACTAGATCGATCGCCTCTGTTTTGCGGACTGGATTTTATACTAGAGCAAGAGTTTGCCCCGTTGGGATATCTCCGCATTACTACGAGCTAGGTCCTCTCTTAGTCTTGTGATCTCGGCCGCTTAACTAATAGCTAATTGAGACATAAGAGTCTCTGTTGTCTTGTTAGTTGATCGCGGGTCTGGGTTGGCTATTAATTAAGACATAATAGTCTCGTTGGGAGCGTCGGGACTACGGGGTGTAATAGTAATAGCCGTTGTCCGGTAACGAGCGGACTCCAAGTAATGGGTTAATAAAGATCGCAACGACAGAAGAGATGTTAAGAAAGCAAGATGTACATGCGAGGCCACGGAAGACAAATGTCAGACTAGAAGAAGTGAATAGCTACGGTAGACCCACTAATACAACGGCGGATTTGCACATGCCGAATGAAGCTCGAGGAGCTGTAGCTCTATTAGCAGGTACGTAAAGGTGAGTGCACATGCTATTCCGGTATAGAAATCTGGCTTATTGTCTAGGCGCTTATATGTAAGAGACGAAGGGTAGTGAACGATAAACTAAGAGAGCATGCGCCGCTATATAGTCCTTACGACTACACTTATGTTACACCGTTCCTTTATTACACTAGTGCCACACTATTCTATTACTACGCTCCGCTATTATGCGAGAAGATCAACCGACTATAGCCCGGTAGAGTAGCGCATCGAAACGTAGCTAACCGATTACAACACCCTCGAAGCCTAGAGCTCGTAAGAAGGCAACAACCGCACTAAACCGAACGACACATACAACCGAAGCTAGATTAACATCTATTTAAATGGAGGTGCCTAAAGATAATAAACACCTCTACTCCCTATGCATAACTAACAAGAGCGTCTTAGCAGCAAGAGCATTCCACATCGCGAAGGGACATCTAGGAAGACCTTTACCTCTTAGGCGCGAGCTAAAGATAGGAAGACTTGCCTACGACGCTATAATTGCGACTATAGACAATAGTAGAGGACAGGGAGGAGAACAGGCTATACTACGATTAACCGTTAGCATGCCTAATGCGGTAATAGCTCTGGATTTAGGGCAGAGAAGGTAGCTAAGAGAAGAGTCTGGGTCTAACATGCCTATCGTAGCATTAACATCTGCTACTCCTGGAGTGGAAGAATAGTTGCGCCAAACTAGGGAAGAATCCGTCGGAAGCATAGCGGATTTCGCGATCGCGTTTCGCAATGTAGTAGATAGGAGAGAGCGAAAACCGTTATCGCTAGAGAGCTCGACCGGAAGCGACATCGTAATAGGAGGTAATAGCGATGTGGATATAAGCAGAGGAAACGAGCAATCTAGTAATAGTAGGACAGGAAGCTTATCTGTTGTTTACCCCGATCTACCCGGTAGTGTAGTGTTGCAAGACGAGCAGATAGTGGATATAGAGGAAGTTACTAGTATAAGGGGAGGGAGTGTAGTCGTTAACAACCCTAGACTAATCGCATAGCCGGAAACAGAGGGAGCGGTGCTAACCTAGGTAGTTAGAGATTTAGGAGTATAGATAGAGGATTAGCGGATAGGGTGGATCGATTATGCTTCGACGATTCCTCTAAGTACGGAGAGTAGAGAGGACGCGGTAATAAGAGACGGTAAAGCGGAAGACCAGAACGCGGCACGGCCACAGCTTATACATCGGCTAACAGATACCGTACGGAGCGGGAGAGTGCAAAAGACGCGGAGGGGGGCAATGTTAGGCATAGGGCTGCGCTGGGACGAGGTTATGCGGGTGTATCTGCGGATTTTTACGAAGTTATTCGAGTAAGGCGGACTTACGGGGACCCACGCTTTGGATAGTAGGAAAGAGCATACACCGGGTGCGTGTGGATATCGATTGGGACCGGACAATTGCGATATTTGTAGTTTATATAATAGACCGTGGTGGACAGCGAGTGGATTATGCTATGTCGTCCTCGTCTACGTCGATTTCAACCTCTATGTCGTTCCCTTCTTCTATTCGATCTTCGTCGTTATTACTGTCGTAGTCGCTATCCTTAGCTTTAAATTCTTCCGCGATCTTTAACAGCGCTCTCTCTTCTTCCTTTGCCTTTTTAATGTTAAGTTGTCTTTGATTTGTTAGTCTGTACAATATATACCCAAAGGGATTTTATACGTACCTATCGTAAACGATTTTCCTATTAGTCTCCTTAATCGCGGTAAGGGCATCTTGCGTTACCGCATCGACATAGCTATCTTTCTCCATTTGGACTAGAAAGTCGTCGGCCAAGTCTCGAATAAGTCGTGTTTCGGCGAGCGCTTTAATAATAGAGAGGTGTAGACTTTTCGTGAAACGTGCCAAAGCGAGATTAAGAGCTAATTTAACGCGAAGGGCGTTGCGTTTAGCTTTTACGATGTCGTTTGCCGCTTATTGTATTTGGCTCTTCTAGGCGCTTCGAATAACATAGCTAAGAGAGGGCTCGCCGTAGTTGTAGGCTTTCTTTCGATCTGTCGGTTCTAGCATTATAGGGGCTATAGCGCGTAGTAGGAGGAGAACAACTATCGATCGTCTTACTCTAAGAGGTATAGACTTGGGTGTGGTTAACAGATAAGGTATAAGGAGTGGACTACGGTCCGGCCCGACTACGCTATCCGATAAGCTTCCGCATGTAGTAGACTTCTTGTCGACGGGTTGCTTTATCTTCCGAAAACCCGACATGCACGACACTTGTACCTTAGCGCCACAACAAGATACCCAACTACGAATCGAGACTTGCGCATCGCCGCACTACAATTAACTTCTCCTCTAGAATGCCGAAGGGATACCCCAAGTTATCGAACCTACCCGTTAAAGTATACTAACACGTATTAAAGTGTGTGGATAAGGATGTAGAGAAGAACAAGACTATCGCATATCTACGCTCGAGTGTGTATACTCTGCGCGCTATACTTGTTATAGTAATTGCGGACGATAGACTTAATAGAGAGCACGAGAAGGCCGACGGCCTAGCATAATAGCTCGACACAATAGTGCTACTAGAGGACGACGACGAAGATAAGAAGTTGTTGTTGTTTTTAGCGAAGGAGAAGAACATTAATCCCGGACATGCGGACACGAGAAAGGGATTAAAGGAGAGAGTTCGGATAATAATTGCGCAAGTAGCCTAGTTTAAGGAGGAGGCGGACGGGTACTTAAAGGAGATCGCATAGTGAGTTTGAATTTACTAAGACAACGGATTCACATCTAACACGTCTATAGGGAGGGTGTTATCTCGAAGAAGGAACACAAGGAGATAATAAAGGAGATAAAGGGCATAGTCGACGACGCGGGACTAGATACCGACTAGGGATATAGGCGAAGAGTAAGCATAAGCATCGAGCAGTTAAGGAGAGAATGGGATAGCATAAGAATAAGAGTCTGGTTCTTTAAACTGTTAATAGCCCCGTGAGGGTGGGAGCTTACTAGCAGTCGAGGTAGCATACGACGGGTTAGCATAAGAAAGGATAGGGTAATAGAATAGAGTAGCAACCTACGTCTAATGTAAGTTAGTTCGTCGATAAGATCGGCGTACGGGACCGTATATATATTAACATAATGGACGTGCCTCTGGAGTTATGCATGTTGGCTTATAGAAGTACTATACGTCCAATTAGCGGGTCGAGATCGAGTTTAGTTTATAACCGACCAGATCGCAACATACTTCTCTAGCTAATATAGCTAGCTACGGAGCTCCACTACCTAGTAGGTCACTACGACAGCAGTAGTAGCGCAATTAGACGGATAGATTCCGGCGCTTACATCGTACAAATTCCTAGATAGACGGTACTAAGATATATGCTACTCCAGGCTACGCTAATCTGTTAGCTAGCAATAACCGAGTAGTTATAAGCACACGAGCAATAGAATAAGATAACTACGAGGCTAGGTACGTTGTTTATAGTACGATAAGAGAATAGGGTTAGGCTCGTAACGAGGCCGAGATAATAATGCTAATATCCGCGATACCCTACTACGATTCCAATGTTATTAGCTTTAATAGCGAGTTGTCCATAGCGAAAGAACTACTACGATCCCCAGATAAAGCTCTTAAAAGGCGCTAACTCTAGTATCGAGACGAGGGTACTAAAGGTTACGAGGGACATCGATATAAAGCTTAGCTATACGATCGAAATACGACATTCGATATCGCATATAGTAGCCGTAGCCGCGGCTATTATACGAGAACTATACTCTCGACTCGGGTAGATTCCCTCCGATAGGACAATACATAACTTAAAGTCCGCATGTGCTCTTCGCTAGTATTAATTGTCGAGGAATAAGCTCCTCGTCCGCATTAGATAGTTATAGTAGAACATGGACGAGAGTTAAGGGAACAGGATACTTGCATTCCCTAAGCTACTCGTCGACTACGAACTAGGATCCATTTCGCCGGTTCGTCCCTATTACTACACTAGCGATGTTTGGCTCCAGTTACTCGACGCCTCTACGAAGCTTCTTCGAGACACCTAGTAGTAGTGTTATAGCGGGTTTGCGCTTCTTCGCGGAGGACTGCTTAGTCGTTACGTTCAAGTCGGGGTAAGGATACCTCTAGCGCTTTTGTTTAGATCGCTTATCGCTAATCCCAGTAACAGGGATATAATACTATTGAACCGTAGTACTAATACTATATTTAACGTATTTTCCCTAGGGGTTATAGGATATCTACTACTAGAAACGGTGCACGGCGTTTAGGGCGTAGACCCCCGGGAGATCGGCAAACTATACGACATAGGTCTAGATAAATTCGGCGAGGTCGAGGAACATAGATTTATAGAACTACTACGTATAATCGTTAGCGAAGAGTCGTAACATCTTAGTAAAACATACGCCGACTAACCTACTAAAAGAAAGCCATAGATACGGACTCGGGAGTACCCTAAATCCCCGCGAAATTAATAGAACACTTTAAGTGTAGGTATATTTCCTTATAGACGAACACGGGCGCCTAGAGGAAGAAGTACTCCAAGACCTCTCGACGTTAAGTATTAGTAGCCGCTCGCTATTAAGCCCGCCCTCCGGTAGAATAGACCGTCGAGACAAGCATGGATATTACTATATCGATAGCCTCCTTCTGTACCTTAGTTTGGCGGGCTTTAATTGCATCTATAATAGCCTCGCTCGACCTATAGTCGGAAAAATTAAAGATATAATAAAGCTGTGCCTCGTTTAACTAGTAGAAGAGGAAGAAGTAGAAATAGGCGATGTATTTATCTCGAGCGTCTTCGTGGATGTTTCTCTCTTTCTTTAACAGTCGCAGTTGTGTAGATCGGAGTTTCGACTCTTAGTAGTATAGGGCTCGGGCAGCGTAGTTATTCTACATATAGTAATGTACCTCCAAACGGCGATCTTCGTCCGTAATGTAGCTATTGTTAATAGATAGTCGATAAGAGCATAACACGTTCCACGGACACTACTAGTTAATCGGATTAATCTTTCGTATAGAGAGACTGTCTATAATGTACTGTTTAATAGACATGCTATAGCGATCCTCGAATAACGCATAGTATGCAGTCCTCTCCGCTATAGTTCGCTAGATATAGTATAGAGGAGCCTTTGTCGTTTCCGTAGATAAAGGGGCATAATCGATATTTTGATCGTCGGTCCGTCGCCGCTTTTCCTAAGCTTCAGCGGATAGGTTTAAGGTATCGATAGAGGTGGATGCTCTGGTTGCGGCGAACAAGATAGGGGCTTAAGACACAAGACGCGGTTGTAGCTAGAGCGTAAGTGGTCGTGCGTCGATAGGTATGCTAGTCGAGCTATTAAAGGGCCTCTCAAAATTCTCGCTTCGTAGACTAGTAGTTAGTCGAATAGCCTTCGAACGGTAAGTGGGAGTAGAACCGGGTAGTATTATATCTTCCGGTAGAGAGATCCGGGAGGTATCTAGGTTAATCGGACCGGCGATACGGTCTACGAGGAGTGGATTATAAGACATCCTACGGCTGGCTCCCGGATGCGTTATATCTTACGCGGCTTATAGGTTAGGGTCGGTCGGCGTAGCGATAATGTCGCCGCGGTAAAGATACTAGTTTGAACCGTCGATGCGGTTTGGATTAGTCGTAGTATAGACGTCGCTACTCTCGACCGGAGATCGGCTCTATTAGTTACCTATCTTATGTTATGTATCCGTTGTTGTTGCTTTAACTTAGGAGGATGCTACGAGAATAAAGTTGTAAAACTTATAGAAAGTTAGAGAGCAACCGGGGTCGACTCCGGCGATTTATAGAGATTCACTAGACACAAGCCGCGCGAATCTTCGTTGCACGATCCAGGAGGATGCTAGAGAGAGGAGTGTTAACTACGACGTATACGAAGGCAATGTAAGTACGGGACGATAGAGGAACGTAAGGCGGCAGTATTAGCGGGATTGGATGTTAAGGAGATGCTTTAATGCTTAAGGACGAGTTTCTCTATCGCGGGAGAACTACCTTGTTGCGTAGCGCAATTACTACATCGATAGCTAGCCCCTATACTAAAGAACCTATCCCTCTTATCTAAACGTCCAAAGCTTCCTCTATGCTTATACCGACTCCATCGATTATTTATCCTCCCCTTTAGAGTTACTACTATGCTCGAGCTAAGTTAATCTATACCTGAAAACGACATCTATAGAAACATATGTCTTCTATAGGTACACGAGGTCCGTCTTAGATAGGCTATCCTTAAGACCGCCCCAAAACTTTAGCTTCTAGACTAACTTTCCGAAATTTCCAAGCTCCGGTATGTCGTTGCCCAAGAGAAGCTTTATCCAAGCGTATGTAATGCAGCTGTGCTCGATAATGCTTGTGGTAGTAGTGCTTCTACGGGAGTCGGCGACCGAGGTTATGCTTCCGGTAAAGGCGTTAGAGATACTAGCTAACGACACGGACGTAATAGCGGATAGGTGTTCGACATACGGAACCGGCGACTACATGTTTGTTATGTTTGCGGGGTGAGCGCCCTCGCTCGGAGAGATAGCTACGAGAGCATAATAGTAGGTCTCGACTAGAGCTAAAGATAGGTTAGATTTGGCTTTACGCGATAGCTTTTACTATTACCTTTAACATCCTTCGTAGGGGCCCGCTCGAAGATAGTTATAATAATCGATTTGTTGCAACAATGTGTAATAGATAGCGTTAATAGTGTTGTGTCGAAGGTGGAGCAACGTGGAAGGTAGAAGAGTGTTAATAGATAAAGTGTTTGCAATCGTGCTTATTATGTTTGGTCGCTTTATTGCGGGACGACTAACCGGTAAAGTTAACGCGGGTAGCTAACTAATAGGCGCCGGTTATAAAGAAGACTTTAAATTGCAAAGACTGCATGTCGGACAAAGGGAGAGATACGAGTATAGATATCGCCGAGTCTCGCTTAATCGTCTTATATATGCGATATAGTAGGTCGAGGACGAGACGACTAGAGGAAGAGATAGTTGTTATTAACATTACGCTAGGGGAGGAGGTTAGGTAGAGAGGAGGACGGATAGAAGAGCCTACGCAGCCGCCGATCCTCTACGTTTGTGCCCTCGTAAGGTCTAGAAGGTCCGAGTCTCTATTGCGAAGATATCGAAACGAGACGCCACTTGTCGAAAGCGGCACTAACATCTTCTTTATTAGTTGTCGGAGTAAGTAGTATATGGAAAGAGTAGTTCTCGTGCGTAAAAGCGTTAAAAGGAGACGAGGACAAAGGCAAGGCATAGGATATAATAAAAGTAAACAAAGACTAGAGAGAGTAATAGCAGCGAGATAGATGCCCCTTTAATATCTTGTCGACGAGGGAGCCTATATAGTTAAGACGACAATAGGAGGGACGTATAGCAAGGAGTCGACGGCCATCTAGTTAATAAACAATATAGAGAGCTCCTATTCCATAGAGCTCTAGAGGATTGTAATCCGGATAACCGTAGTCGCCGTATAAGAAGCGTTATCGCTAAAGCTCGAGATGCTATAGAGATTAGGTTCTCGGAGAGAACGGCAAAGCACGGCGACTAGTAAGACAAGACGGCAGTCGTAGCGTGTTGTAGGTAGCTATATATAAGTCCGGGTTATATAACACCGCGCTTACCGGAAGGTAGCTATTGTTACCGAGCTAGGTTAAACTTCGTAGGCGAACTAGAAGAGGGTAGTAACGAAAGGCGGCGGCTATTCGAGGAGAATAGCGATCGCGGTGTGTAGATAAAGTGTAGACTAAAGGGAGTGTAGTGTTCGAATTTAGCGAGCATAAGAACGGACGCCGAATTAACCGAACTACTAATTTTTGATACTTAGATAGTAACGGGGGAGCTTAGCGACGAGTAACCTATAATAGCGTCGGCGGTAACTAAGTTAAGATGTAACAGGGTTAAGGTGAAGGAGCACCGTAGCCTCCGAAGGACTAATACGGATGCCGAAATTTGTAGAGGTCTAGTAACGAAGTAAAGTTCAGTACCTAATAAGTTTAGTAACGTTGGAGTATTGTTGGTGTCTGCGGTAATAAAGCATGTGTCTAATACAGAAAGGTAGAAAGGGGAATAGACATCTAGGTAGTAGGGATAAAGTTCGGACAGACGACACTAGGGGTGTTATATAGCGGTCGTTCGGTAGTAAAGGAAGATAGGGCGAACGGTAACTCGATCGGAGATCGGAGATCGGTCGAGTAAACGGAGAGGTATAATAGGACCTAGGCTAGAGATCTAAGAAGCGCCCGCCGCGAACGCTATTAACGTCTAATAGTTATTAAACATTCGAGATGTGTTAGGACATATGTCGGAGTAATAGCGGCATTATTTAGTAAAAGGGACACGAACGCGGTAGCTACGGTAAATATAGCTTTAGAGTTTAGGTAGGAGCGACAAGCCTAAGGGGCAAGTTAGGACACTAGGGGCGCTAGAGACGCTTAGGCATAACCGAGTCTCTAGAGAGTAACGATAAAAGGCGTTGGGATAAGGCGGCGATAACACGGTAATGTACTAGGAACGATAGCAACCACGGTGTACGGTATAGCTAGATATTAACAACCGAAGCAACGATTGCCGTAAATACTAACGAGGTCGATATAACACTAAATCGTAGGGGGTTATCGAGGGCGACTATCTCGAGGTAGCGGTAATAGTACGGTAATGTATAGAGGAAGATAGCAAGCACGGTGTACGGTGTAGCTAGATATTAACAACCGAAGCAACGATTGCCGTAAACACTAACGAGGTCGACATAATACTAAATCGTAGGGGGTTATCGAGGGCGACTATCTCGAGGCGGCGGTAATAGTACGGTAATATGTAGAGGAAGATAGCAAGCACGGTGTTCTATAGAGCTGGACACTTAGTAATATAAGAAGCGAAAGTCGCCGCGGTTACTAAACATATTAGCACTACGCTAGAGTTTTAAAGGGTCTATAGAGCGACTACGTCGAGGAGGCGGTAGGGTACGGTTATATGTAGAGGAAGATAGCAAACACGGTGTCCTATAGAGCTAGCTACCGGTAAGAGGAGCAATCGTTACCGCGAACACTAAACTCGTTTATACGACATAAAATTTGCGAGGAGTGTAGAGGGTGTCCAGAACGACGGGGCGATAGCAATACGGTATCGTGCAAGATAAGACGGCGAGCGCGGTGTACTACGAACCTAGGAGTAAGCCTATATAACATCCGCATCCGAGATAACCACTTAGCTCGAGTAGCTAATAGGACGGTATTAGGAGCTTAGATAAAGTTAAGGATAGGATTACATAGTTTCTTTAGTAAGTCCGGGAAGTCTAACAACTATAGCGGTAATCTATTAATCTCCCACACAGTCTCTATATAGGCTAACGTGATGCTAATAAAGGCCTTGCTATAGTAAAATAGCTACGGCAGTCGCTAGGCTACGAGGGGAGTAGGTTAGAGTACTATAAGGTCCACTCGTTACGGAAACAAAGTGGATGCTCGTAAGTTCCGTAAGCGCCGTGTTTGTTACGCTAAACAGATTACTACTATTAGAGTTAAGTAAAGATTAGCGTGGGGATAGACGAGACTAGGAGGGTAATAATTGGATTTCACTTAACCGAGGAAAATCTCTAGTTCGGTGGATCGAGGGGAACTATCTGTTCTACGGTATACGGTAGAGGAGCTTCTTTTTATTTCCGGTATAAGCTAACTGCGAGAAGTGCATAGCTCTACCCTCTAGGACGGCGGCTAAATAAATCCGTTCCTCGGATGCGGAGGAAACCCTTCCGTTCCGCGGTACGATATAAGTCCGATAAGTGGATAATGTTGTTCTTCGGAACATATGGGAGGCGGAGTCGTTTAATCTATAAGGCGATCGGTTCCGTTCTTCGGAGGCGAGGGGAAATCGTCCGTTCTTTAGTACATTCTAACTCCGAGAAGTAGGTATCGCTATTCTCTAGAGTACGGAGGGAGGTAGAGCCGCCGTGTCCGTAAGGCGATTAGACCCGATCTCCGCCGGAGTAAGGAGGAACTTCTGTTCTTCGATACCGAGAGTGCAAAGTCGCTAGAGATAGACAAGAAGATACCTTGCTCCGCGGGCGAACGATAGGGTAGAGGTACTCGAACTAGGTGGGAACGGTTCGACTCGGGCTAGATGTGTTGCTACTTTAGTAATAAACTGCCAAGATTCAACTAGCAGTTAAGAGAAGTCGGCATAAGAGATCCGTATAGTTCTCGGCCTAGAGTTGCCTAAAGAGGGAGAGAGAGAGAGAGAGAGAGAGGGGGGGGGGGGTAAGTAAGACAGCTTCCGCAGCGGGGTTACCGTAGATACTAATAGATAGCCTTCGTCGCTAAACGTAGGAGGAATGCATAACAAGTAACGACTAAGATATCTCTCGCTATAGATATACGAAGAAGGCATGTTAGCAAGTACGGTAACCGGCCGGTAGTTCTTAGCTATAGGACTTTAGTCGACGGCACCGTATATACCGTAAGCTAGTAACCGTTACCGAGAACCGTAAGTAGACCGCACGAACGATAATCTTAGTGTTTATTATCGTAGCATCGTAGTAATGTAGCTTTAGCGATCGCGGTAACGGGTTAGGAAAGTTAGCTATAGTTGTTAGGTAAGTCGCACCGCGAACACCGCTTAATAAGCCCTGCTACTAGGATAATAGATAGCGATCTCAAAGTAGCTAGCTCGAGACGTCTAGTAAACGGTAGTTAGGAAGTAAAGTCGGCGGCTACGGTAACATTTTGGTGGGTCTTAGGTCGATAGAACGTTACTACGGACACTATTCGACGACACCCCTTAACGAGACTATAGTTCGTGCCCCTTAAGCATAATGTCCAACCACTCTACCTACAAGTTTACCGCGAGGTAACTATAGCGAGTGTAGAGAATAATCGGAAGCATAGTAGCTACTAAACGTAAGATTCACTTACCGTACTAAGTGTCGTGTTATAGCCTTTGGAGAATTAACAGTAGACCGAACATAGCGTTAGCGACGTGATCGATAAGTTCGTTGCCGTGCGGTATAACATTCTTTACTCGAGAGAAGATTACTATATCCTATGTAATCTAGCTACGAACGAGGGTGATTCTAGAATAGACACATATAACAAACGAGTGAATCGTGGACCTTAAGAGCCTTCGAGTAAATAATACATTTTCCTATAAGTTCTTTTGTCGTGTTCTATGTTTACGAGCCCTTCCTTTGCTTTATCTCTAACCGAGCCCTTCCTTTGCTTTATCTCTAACAATCTGTTCCACCTCTCCTCTTTAACCCTTAATCTACAACTTCTCTCGCTAGTATAGACAACCTGTATTATTAGGACAATACTATAACCCTTAACATGTCCTAGTAGATTAGCACCGCCGCGTCCAATCTGTCTTAGCAGATTATTACTGCTCTCAAGTCTATTAACTACTCCGATTAGGTCCGTTTCTCCATGCCCTCGAAGATAATTACCTCTGTCCTAATACTAACTTAACCCTCGCAGCTAATTACCGGCGTTATTGCAATGCTACTACCTATTATCGCCTTCGTGTTAGTCTCCGTAGGTCGCCGCGCGACCGTCTCCGGCTTCGCTAACGCTATCGCCGCTAAGCTTAGTAGTCTCGTTAACAAATCGATCGCTATTATCCTCGCTACAGCCTTAGGTCTAATCGACTTTCTACGTAAGTTCGGGCCCGAGTTGTTCGTCGTCGTCGGTGTTGCTCTCTTAGTGCCTCACATTAACGACTTCCCGGTTTAACTCGCTTAAGAGTAAGTCGAACTTCGGTTTGTAGCATCCTTTATACTAACTAACTCTCTTGTTTAGTTATCTTCACTCCATTTTCACCGACGCTATCCACCCGTAGATCGACGGCTTCGTCTAGTTGCTCGCTACTAGTTATATTATTATATGCTACGTAGCCTAGCTAGTGCTAGTAAACTTCGTGCTGCGTAACACCCGTCTCTTCGTCGACAAGCCGTACACCGTACTAGTAATTGCTAGTATTACGACCTTTATTATAGTCGAACACTACATCGTCTCCTCTCTAGTCGGATCCGCGACGCTAACTACCGGCAACGACTAGGTTAAGATGTAGACTCGGGAGAGCAGCTTCCTTACCTATACCTTCCTCGTAATCCGCATGCTATGCAAGTTCTTCGTCTAGAAGTAACGGGAAGGATTGTAGAAAGGAGAATTGGAGCGGCATTAGTATAACGAGGGCACCTCCCTTTAACGGACACCGACGGTCGGGGAGGCGTTTGGGGACAGCACATAACAGTAGAGAGACGAGGATGCAGATTACACACAATTAACGAGTTTATTAAGCGATACTACTATAGTTTTATCCGTCCGTTGTGTTATTTTAAACCGCACCGTATCGTATATTTTTTATTTAGCTAGACATCGCTACCTATAAGCTATTACTTATGCCCGTCCTTATGTGGAGCGACAGGCTACTCCAACGAATGCTATCTATCTCGACTTAGCGTGGGTCTTGGGTACATTACTTCCTCTTGCGTAAGGCGCCGTTATGAACTAGTTCGCGGCATTAACTCTCGTTCCTCTAGTAGCTAAAGGTCCTATTAGATAGTAAACCCCAACTAAAACATCTGCTCGTCGATCTATTCGGTCTCGTATCGCGAGCTCTTACGAACACGTAACTAAAGCGCCCTCGCAGTCTTCCTTAGATAAGGTCTAGTTCGAATCGTAGTGGCGAACAACCTATTTATGCCCGGCTAATTCTTTACGAATGCGTCGATGTCCGAGTATTCTGCCGCTCTTAGCTATCGGTTTACCGTATCTTCTATCTCCGCGCCGTCTATTTGTCCCCGATAAGAGGGACTGTTAAGCAACTATAGCGTTATCCCTTCGAGTGTGTCCCCGTCGATGTACGCCTTAGTTGTAACGAAGGCTCCTCGAACCGTTACTACGGCATAGATCGTCCCCGACTTTATACGGATAGCATCTTCGGACTCTATGGCATAGAATAGTCCCCCTTCCATCGACTAACAACAGTTTTGTAGTCGGTTACCACGGTACCTATATGCATCTAGGACGGCGAGATTGTGTTTGGTCGGCGGCTATAGGAAGAAGATTCGTCTACTCTACCCAATTAGGGTTAACACGACATAAGAACCATTATCTTAATGGTTTTGAAAGTTAGCACCGAACTTATTCTATATATTCCGAGTACATACCGATGTGTAGGTCTGTTAGTACTCCGCTAGTAGTGTAGATAACCTCCGTATCGTTATAGTCTCCGGAATTAGGGTCGTCGTTTAGGCGGGGGACAAGTAAGCACCTATCGTCCTTAATCCTAAATATTGCGGTCGTCGTTATCCTATTGGGCTCGGCAATCTTGTAGTCGTATGCTAGATTATAGAGCACTCGTCGCCTTATCGATGTAGGGAGATAAGCTATAGATACTCCGCTGCAAAAGAGACGTAGTTAAGTAGCGCTAATTATAAGATGGAACATAGAACGATCCGTGTGTTTATGTCCGTCGTAATAGGCCTTTAATAAGGCAAATCCTAAAGGAACGCCTCCAACTTTATCCTATGTCGCTTTAATCGACTCTAGGCATCGTGTTAGACAGGCTAAAGTCGTGTTAGCTAGCGCTATAGATATGTTGTCGTGTCCAACGATTCGTAGCTCGTTTATTATCGCTAGCTTTCTCGAGCCGTCCGCTATAGACGGTAGTCGGGGTTGTACCGTCGGGATAACCTTCCGCCGCTTATTCCTAGATCGTCCGTCTCTTCTCTCGTTATCTTTAGTTGCTTGCAGTCGCTCGTATCTCTTAGAGTCCCAAACATCTAATGTTTCTCTATAGCCGAGTGCCTCGGAGGCTTTATCGAGCAGCTCTAAGAACCGGCGATATTTGTCGTAACTAGAGACTTCTTTAATATAGCGCCGAAGTGCGGGAGCGCGTTTGAAATTATGTTAACAGAAACCACATATCTTATGGTATGCTCTTACACGCGCAAAGACGATAGCAGCGTTATCTATGCCGGTGTTCGTAGGAACAGTCGAGATACGCTTCGTCTCGCATAGGGTTGGGAATATAGGTAGAGCTTGTTAATTAGTCGTCGGATACGGCGGAGTTATCTTCGAGTGGGACAGCAGACGTACTAAAGTGTACCAACTAGTACGAAGGCACAGCACTAGGCTTATCTCTCTCGGATCGACAAGCCTTACTTACACATTTATATTCTACTAAGCGTCGAAAATGTAACGTTGACGTTAGCTCCGCTACTAGACATTAGTATTATAAGCCTTCTCGTCTTGTCTACTAATGCGTATAAACAACCTATCTACGAGTTACTTAGTAAGCTAGTCTGCGGGGCAGGTAAATAAATAGAAGTGCAATACACACTACGAGGACGACAAGCTATTTAGAAAGGCCTCGACATAGTACTAAATCTTCTATTCGGTGCGCGAGCCTGTTAGTTTGTTATTATTGGAATAGTATGGTCTGTGCTTTGCGGTAGAGGAGTCTCTTTTATAGTTCCTAGAACTTTTAACTTTACTAAACGCACCTATTATACTAACTCGACGATACATCTCTCGCGATAGCATCCTTAAGCTCCTACGACATTGTTAAGGACAAGTGTTAGTCGGGATTCAAGATCGTCTACGACTTTACTATTACTAAGACCGCGTTGCTTAAAGATAAGGTTACTAAGGATGGAAAAGTAAACGAGGCCGTTAGGGTGGGCTCTATTAGTCCGGTACGGACGGCTCCACTACTAATAGTTAAATAGCAAGACGGACAAGAGGGACAACAGGGACAACAAATAGAGGATGTGGAATGGATTAAGATCCACTGCTCCGCTAAGAAGGTGTTGAAGCGGGTAGGTTGTATAGGATTAAGGTCTTATCTTACTACTAACGTCGACCGTAGGGTTTCTACTACCCTATTCGTCTCGCACTCTTAATAGCGGGATTGTTCTTTATGCTCCCCGAATTCGATTCCGGTACTTCGGCTGCCGTAGGGTGAGGACCTATCGACACTGCGCACGCAAGATCGTAGACTAACTTTCGCAATAGCACCTATTACTACATCTTCTCCGCCAAAGTCGAACCGCACTACGAGCTCTTCTCCAACTAGCTTATTGCCGCCTTTATTATCGGCATCGAAATGTCTAGTTTGCTGTACGCATACGGCCTACTTAGTAGCGATTCGCTCCGCATGCCCGTAAACAGGATTAAGGTCGCTGCAATCTTGGCTTTTACGGGCATCGCCGTTACCTTTCGCTTCTGGATCCTTAACGCTAAGATCGTCGACGCCTCTACACACGCCTAACCTCGTAACAAGACCGGAATTCTCTTCTAGCACGTCGTCTCCTAGAGTATCTATACGACTGTCTTGTGGATCGCTTATATAATAGTTGTTGCCTAAGGAGTGCATTAGCGGGGAGATCGGGGCTTGGACGCGAGGTTGGACCTTAGTAATTAGCGAATAATAAAGTTGTACTATAGCTTCGAGAGCGGTAGATAAATCTTGTAGTCAAAGATAGTATTAGCCTAATACTTATCTTGCAAGATTGTTGTATGTGGAGAACGTAACCGGTGCTTCGGGCAAGGGTCTGTACTATTACTCGTCTAATTCCCATTAGCGACACTCCTCGATAGTTGCTATTGTCTCGATGGACGGTTAAGGAGTAATGCCCACGCCTAGAGGCGCATCGTCTCCGCCTTAGTATGCCAACAGTTAGAACCGAAACCTGGCTTCCACAACTCTCTCCTGCCTACCTACAAAGATTACGACGTGTGTCGGATTGCTCTCGATATATAAGCTCTTACAAAAACTGCGCGCTGTACGAACGGTCTATTGCCGAGGGTAGAATAGCTAGGCTGGGCGTGCTAGAAGATTGTAACACTAAAACCATAAGGAGACATCGTAGTTAGGAGATAATTAAACTATGAGATCGACACAAACGGCCAGCTCGTGGGCAAGGGGTAGCCTTTTGACAAACCTTTACTAGTAAAGTAGGGTACACCGAATGCGGAGGATAGTAGACGGCATCGTTGTAGTTATGAAGTCTGTTATAATAGGCGCCGGGGGGGGGGGGGGGGGGGGGAAAAAAAAAAATATTTGGCCCCCCCCCCGATTTGAGTTACGTTAACAGGGGGTAAAAAACCAACAAAGGTATTTAGTAGGCG